>JAWNLL010000526.1:0-98973 GCA_035042425.1 Drosophila flavopinicola
TTATTGCCAATTTTATGCCAAACAAATTTCAATACGATCAGACAATAAACACCGAAGTTGTTTACGATATAACTTTCCATAGTGTGGGGCTTGGTGAAGAATAAGCTAACTGCTTACCCTGCTTGCACAGCTTGCAGCATGTGTGTGTTTGAATGTATGTACACTGATAGGTTGGTATTGAACTGAGTAGTGTAGTTGGGTAGTGAAAATAGTTCACTACCACGTATTCCAAGTTGTCCAACGGATCAACGTTAATCCGAAATATTTACCTTGTAGGTTTCATAGACCTGGGATATAATATCCTTTAATTGAACACACACAGTACTGTCTTGTATTTGAAATAAGCTTTGTCCTGGAACTTAATTGATCTTTAGCGGTCAAAACAGCACTTGCACGTTCGCACGTATTGTTCTATAGCGGCTCTGTATTAGGAATTATATTATATTAATATAGAAAAATAAGGCAATTTTATTTCATAACCGAACTTTATTGTGCTAGATATTCCTACTGAGCATCAAATGAAGTTTGATTTATTGAACTTAAGATATTGTCTAAATGTGAGAATTTGCGAATGATTATATTTTAGGTTCTAGTTTCGTTTATACTTAAATATATAATAGCCACATAATTAGCCAGCCCCCACTTCACAAGCAACATCAGTTTTAATTATCGTCTTCAGCCGAAGAGTACAATAAACAAGTAAGAGTGCTCTAGTCGGGATTGCTCGACTAGGAGATACCCTGAACCCAGTCCTTAAATGGTTTCATTCTAACCTATCAGTGTACATGACTGCAAGCACACACATGCTGCAAGCAGTTTTAGCAGTTAGATTGCTTCTTCACTGAGCCCCACATTATAGAACGTTAAGTCTTAAACAACTTCTGTGTTTAAAGTGCGATCCTATTGAAATTTGGGAATAATATTGGCGATAAAATATGTGATCAAACCAAATTGCAAGGTCATACCTTCGAAAATGCGTTTTTTGAAATTTTGGGGGTATGGCTGGTGGTATCCAAAAGGTTAAATATTTGTTACTAGTGCATGCTATTTGAGATTATACATGCCAAATTTGGGGCCTCTAGCTCATAAACCTTTGAAGTTATGTCCTAAAAACGCTTGTCTGAAATCGAAATTTATCGATAACTTTTGAACGGGACGAGTTATCGATAATGTGAAACAAACTTGATCTGTCCCGGGCTTACAACAACTTATATTCCAAATATGAAATATCTTGGTCTTTTAGTCTCTGATATCTGCGTGTTCATACAGACAGACAGACGGACGGACTGACAGACGGACATGGATAAATTGACTCGGCTGTTGATACTGATCAAGAATATATATACTTTATAAGGTCGGAGATGCTTCCTTATGCCTTTTACATACTTTTGCACAAAACCATAATACCCTTTTTACTCATTTTTAATGGGTTCAGGGTATAAAAAACGCTGTCGTATAATCGTGTGTGCATTTCGATTTTATTTAAAACATTTAAAAATCAATTAATGGCGCAGCCGGTCCAGGATTTAGTGCAAATAATTCTTCTAGATAAACTTTATTCTGCGTGACGAAGCAAGCTGCAGGGATTCGTCAACAATATTATCTTATCTTAGTATTTCACATCATTCACGTCTCTGAAGCTTAGGATTATTAGTAGTGAATACATATAAAACTACAAACGTGAAATCGATATCCAACTGGTGATTTTAATCGCTCGATCTCTGAAACGTGAGTATTAAATTCTGAACAATTAAAAAAACAAACAAGGGGGAAATTATTATCTTCGGCGTGCCGATGATTTTATACTCTTTTCGAACCTTTAGGCAACTTTCACTCTGCCAACTGCATCACTGAAATTTTTTTTTTGCTTTAAGAATTGGTATCATATGAATTGAAATTTTTCTTTTCAAATATTTAATTCATTGCCAGTTGTATGGCAGCTATGAAATATAGTGAACCGATCCGGCCTGCTCGGACCAATGTGATGTCTCCTTGAACAATAAGTATATGTGCAAAGTTTCATAGCGATAGCTTTAAAAACATGGGATATATGGTCAAAACCGACGTCGAGTTGTATGGAGCCTATAAGATATAGTGGTCCGATCCGGCCGGCTCCGACCAATGTGCTGTCCCTTTGAATAATATCTTTAAGACTGAGGGACTAGTTTGCATACATACCGACAGACAGATAGACAGACAGACGGACATGGCTGGATCAATTTGTTTTGTCATTCTAAGCATACTGGCAGCAACTTTTGGGGATCTCAGACGCTTCCTTCTATACGTTACACACTTTAGCACAAACTTAATATACCTACTATTTTCTTCGAAAAGAGTATATTATGTGGAAAGGATTATCTTCGGAGTTCCGAAGATTTTATACTGTTTTCGAATATTTAGGCAATTTTCCCTTTGCCAACTGCATCTCTGAAATTTCATATGCAGTAAAAAATCGTTTTTTCGCGTAACATTTTTTTTATACCCTGAACCCATTAAAAATGGGTAAAAAGGGTATTATGGTTTTGTGCAAAAGTACAAGTTATAAGAGCTAGAGAGATCATACACATATTACAAATATTTCACTTTTTGGATACCACCCCCCAATCCCCCCAAAAGTTGACACGCATTTTTGAAGTTATGACGTTGCAATTTGGTTTGGTCACACACTTTACAGCCAATGTTATGTTCTAAAAATTTTTAAAAGGTCGAACAATAAACACAGAAGTTATTAATGATTTTACTTTCCATTACATGTATGTATACCTACTGATAGATTAGTATGAATGTAAGGACTGGGTTCAGGGTATCTCCTAGTCGGGCATTCCCAACTAGAGCACTCTTACTTTTTATAGCCTGAACCCTTTAAAAATGGGTAATAAGATAATAATGGTTGTGTGCAAAAGTATGTAACAGACATAAGATGGCATTTCCGATCATATAAAGAATATATACTCTTAGTCAGTATCAACAGCCGAGTTGATCTAGCCAAGTCCGTCTGTCTGTCCGTCCTTCCGTCTGTTTTTTTATTGTCAATTTTATTGCCAATTTTATGCCAAACAAATTTCAATACGATCAGACAATAAACACCGAAGTTGTTTACGATATAACTTTCCATAGTGTGGGGCTTGGTGAAGAATAAGCTAACTGCTTACCCTGCTTGCACAGCTTGCAGCATGTGTGTGTTTGAATGTATGTACACTGATAGGTTGGTATTGAACTGAGTAGTGTAGTTGGGTAGTGAAAATAGTTCACTACCACGTATTCCAAGTTGTCCAACGGATCAACGTTAATCCGAAATATTTACCTTGTAGGTTTCATAGACCTGGGATATAATATCCTTTAATTGTACACACACAGTACTGTCTTGTATTTGAAATAAACTTTGTCCTGGAACTTAATTGATCTTTAGCGGTCAAAACAGCACTTGCACGTTCGCACGTATTGTTCTATAGCGGCTCTGTACTAGGAATTATATTATATTAATATAGAACATGTGGGGAAGGATTATCTTCGTCGTGCCGAAGATTTTATACTCTTTTCGAACCAATAGGCAATTTTCACTCTGCCAACTGCACCACTGAAATTTCATAAGCTGTACAAAATCGCATGTCCTTTCTTCAGCAATTCAAAAAATACATCTGCTCCAAACAGCAGATCAATGCGTTGAGGAAGGTGAAATTGTGGATCAGCCAATTCTATATGCTGAGGCACTTCAACGCAAATAATAAGCTTTTCGGGCTAATAGGACGAAATGCTTCCCAAAACGGCCAGCGCGGTCATCAATTCGAAGTCATCGACTCGAGAGGCTTGTCGGAACAACATGACGCACTGCGGACTTGCGTTTTCCAATACCCAGCAAATTTATGTCTTTCCGCTCCCTCTTTAGATCCAAATGTCTGGCAAAGTCCTCCGTTATAAAATTGACCTGCGACCCAGAATCTAACAGTGCCCTAGCTAACTGGAAAGAACCGGAACGATCCATTACCCGAACAACATCAGTTGCCAATATGACTTGGTCAGAGACAGCTGTCGTGTAATTTACGGAATAACATTGCGTTGGGGCTGCAACTTATGCCACTAAATACGGGCTGATAGGTGCAGCGCTTGCTGAGTTGGTCACAAACTTGTGTAGGAGGGTATGATGGGGCTTGGAGCAAACTCTATAAGTGCTTGATTTGCAAGTTCTTGTTGTATGACCCTTTTTATTCAGTTAATGCATAGTGAACGATCTTAAACAAACTTAAAGCGTTCATCTTGTGTTTGCTCTGCAGACGAGGTGCACGATGTTATAAAATGGTTATTCGACCTGCAAAATGGACATTTCGGAGACTGACTCTGGGACTGGCTTGGCTGCGAGACTGCCAAAGCCGTTTTACCAACTCTTCTTTGACCATCAATGCTAGATTTCTGCGTTCGGGGGTGACCTGGTGACGACTCTTCAGCTTCAAGATGCTGAAAGCGTCTGACTGAAGCTGACTGTAATCAAGGCTCTCTTCCCATTTAAAACGCGTAATGATGTCCAATTTGAGCAGATGTATGAGCAGAATGTTATAAATCTGTCTGTGATTGCCTAAGGACAATACCAACTCATAACTAGACCGAACTTTGCCTATTAGTGAGCGCATAGAAATAGATGATGGCCCTTGCATCTTAGGAAGATCGAATAATTTAGCGATAGTGTCTCATACTATCAGACAACTATTGTCATAGACACGCTTTAAGGCTGATAATGCCTTCAGAGAGTTGGCGTGTGTAACCTGATATGCCTGTCCCTAAAGCTTCCTTCTCTAAACATGATAGCAGTTAAACTGCTTTATGTTTGATATCGATGCAGCATTATGGAACAAATTGTCAAATAATCCAATGAAGTTTTTGTACTCAGCGCAATTACTATCAATGTTCAGTAGTAATTCCGCTTCAGCTTCATCGGAGACAGTTATCTGCTATATGAAACAGATGGATGCCTTGTATAATTCTCAATAGCTTCCCTTTAATCCTTGTATTGACTGCCCTTGCTTATCAATTATGCCTTAGTGTTGATGCTAAGTATCTCTGAAATCGATCTGGAAGATCTACCGAAGGGTAAATTTCGACTAGATCCTTTTGTGTATTCAAAGCATCATAAATATACTGATTTAAAATATCTAGCCTACACTCCAGTTCCAAGGGCTCGATTTTGCCTGGGTACTTCTTGACAAGCTTTTTTATGTGCAGAATGTCTTGTCAGAATGTGTCTGTCTTTTCTATAATTGCTCTTTTCCTTTTTACTAGGAATGGCGTATCAGATAGAAACTACTAGTGATAGTTATGAGGAGATGCAAATAAATAGTGGTACTATATCTACTATTAAAAGACGGAACTTCACTATTTTAGAACTGGTAACTGCTTCTAATATAACAGGCTTATATAACAGAACGGCACTGTGTATTAAGTGATAACGCTACAACAAGTGCTATCTAAGAATGACCTCATATATTGGCAGATGTATTGGCGTGAGTAGTGAGCGCCGGCAAATCCAAACAGCTGAAAGTGCCAAAGCGATGCACAAATTGAGCGTTTGCTATCAGCAATTCCAAATGCGACAGTGGTGGCAGCGATACTATTAAGCAACAACAATATTTACTTGAGTTCCAAATGCAGCGACGCTGCTGCTTGCAGACAAAATCACTCAACAACGCAACAAAGGGGCCCAAACTCTTAGAATTCTTTTGTCTAGATTTTTACTCGAAACTCCGCAGTTCTATGATTCACACTTAAAATATATAACAAGTAAGTGCGCTCTAGTCGGGAGTGCCCGACTAGGAGATACCCTGAACCCAGTCCTTACATTCATACTAATCTATCAGTGTGCATACATACATATACTGGAAAGTAAAATCTTAGGTAACTTCCGTATTTATAGTCCAATCTTTCTGAAATTTTTAGGACATAACATTAGCTATAAAATGTGTGACCAAACTAAATTTCAAGATCATAACTTCAAAAATGTGTTTTTTCAACTTTTGGGGGGTTTGGGGGTGGAATCCGAAAAGTGAAAAATTTTTAATATGTGTATGATATTCGAAATTATACATACCCAATTTAGGGCCCCTAGCTTTTTTAACTTTCCAGTTATGGTTAAAAACACTGGTCTGATGACGAAATTTATCGTTAACTGAATTTGAACGGGACAAGTTATCGATAAAATTAAATAAACTTGTACTGTCCCGAGACTACGAGAACTTATATTCCAAATAAGAAGTCTCTAGCTTTTATAGTCTCTGATATCTGCGTGTTCATACAGACGGACAGACGGACATCGCTAGATCGACTCGGCTGTTGATACTGATCAAGAATATATATACTTTTTATGCCTGTTACATACTTTTGCACAAAACCATAATACCCTTTATACACATTTTTAATGGGTTCAGGGTATAAAAACCTGATAATTGCGCTTATTGCCCTTTTATAAAAATAAGCAAGTTATTTAGAGGGATGGAGAAATTAAAATGTCCAGGGTTTGAAAGCTCTCTGCCATTCCCATTGAAACAACCAGGATTTCCAAGCATTTGACTTTCAAGTTTATTCAAGGAAATATAGTTTTTTATACATGTGTTAGTACCAACAAAGCGCGTCCTATTAATTTCGACACCGTAAAGCTCATATCGAACTTCATCAAAAAGATATCCCATACAATTATTTTTATACTCTGATACCGAAGGTACTCATAGTATATTGGTTTTGTCGAATGTCCGTCAGGCCGTCCGTCTGTCCGTCTGTCCGTCTGTCCGTCTGGCCGTCTGTCCGTCTGTCCGTCTGTCCGTCTGTCCGTCTGTCTGTCTGGATGAACGCGCGTATTTCCGAAACGATATTAGATAGACTCTTGAAATCTTTTTGCGTTATGATTATAGCTATCTGCTTCAGATCAAGTTTATTCCAAATTTATGCCACGCCCACTGGGAGGCTGGCAAATCGATAACATGTCGATACACCTCAAATCACAAATCGATTAAACGTGAATAACTCCCACAATTTTGAAGCTAGAGTAATCAAATTTGGTAGGTATATTGCTGGTGACCTCCCGAAAAAATTGGATCCTAGGTTAATCGGCCACGCCCATTATTACGCCCACCAGCCCCCCTCCAAAATTAATTTGAAATGCTTATATCTCCCGCAGTTTTAGAGCTAAAGTCACCATATTTGGAATATATATTACTGGTGACGTCCTCTACAGATTACTAGGCTATAGGCCGTTTTCAGTTTGCGAACTGCACCACTAAAATTTCATATGCTGTAAAAATCGTTTAATCGCGTGGCATTTAATTATTTTTTCAAGAACTGGTATCGCTAGGTAATGTTAAATTTTCATATAAAATATGAAATTCGAGCGTAATTATTGATGTTGTAAATATAAAAGTTATATTGATTAAAGTAAAATGAACAAGTGAGAACGTTGCAGTCGGGCGGAGCCGACTGCGTAATACTCTGATACCATTTTAAGAACAGCTGAAAGCAAGTGAACAGAAAATTTTTGCTGGTGTTTGGGTGACCCGAAATCGGCATTCCAAGTTTTTGGGAACGGAAGGGGCATGGTCGATCTTAAGAGGGGGTGACCAGAAGTCTATCTACCAATTTTGGTGACTCTAGCTCTAAAACTGTGGAAGATATAAGCTTTCGCGATTTTTGGGGGCGGGAGGGGCGTGGCCCCAAAAAATTTGGCCGATCTTTAGAGGGAGTGACAAGAAGTCTATCTTACAAATTTCTTGACTCTAGCTCTAAAACTGTGGAAGATATACATTTTCGCGATTTTTGGGGGCGGGAGGGGGCGTGGCCCCAAATTTTTTTTACTGATATTTAGAGGGGCTGACCAGAATTCTATCTTCCAAGTTTAATGACTCTAGCTTTAAAACTGTGGAAGATATACATTTTCGCGATTTTTGGGGGCGGGCGGGGGCGTGGCCCCAAAATTTTTTGTCCGATCTTTAGAGGACTTGGCCAGAAGTCTACCCTCAAAGTTTGGTGGCCCTAGCTCTTAAGCTGTGCGAGATATAGGCTTCCGTGTTTCGTGGGGGCGGGGTGGCTGGGGGCGTTCTAGTGGGCCTGGCCGGAAAATCCAGGACGCAATCTTTTGGGCTGGTCAGCCCTAGTCTAAATTCCAAATTTGGGGACTCTAGCTTCAAAATTGCGGGAAATATACACGTGTTATCGAATTGTGCATTCATGTATATCGATTTTCGCGATTATGCAGGGGCGGTCAGAATTTGTTTCTGTAATCTGTAGAGGACGTCACCAGTAATATATATTCCAAATATGGTGACTTTGTCTAAAACTGCGGGAGATATAAGCATTTCAAATTAATTTTGGAGGGCAGTGGCTTAATGGGCGTGGCCGATTAACCTAGGATCCAATTTTTCGGGAGGTCACCGCAATATACCTACCAAATTTGATTACTCTAGCTTCAAAGTTGTGGGAGATATTCACGTTTAATCGATTTGTGATGAATATCACATGTTATCGATTTGCCGCCTCAGTGCGGCGTGGCATAAATTTGGAATAAACTTTGATCTGAACAGATAGCTATAATCATAACGCAAAAGATTTCAAGTCTATCTAATATCGTTTCGGAAATACGCGCGTTCATCCAGACAGACAGACGGACAGACGGACGACGGACTGACGGACATTCGACAAAACCAATATACTATGAGTACCTTCGGTATCAGAGTATAAAAAGTAAAATAAAATATTTTGCAAAGGAAATTTGCTTAATCTAGACGCGGCTAGACAAATCTCGTAGATATAAAATATAAATAGCTTTGTTTTATAGGAACAGATTTCTGAACACTTTAAACGTTGTAACCACTGTTTGCTTTTCTTAAATCAATTAGGATATGAGTGGTCCGTTATACTTGAAATTTTAAAAAATGATATTTAAATATGAAATTAAATGTATTTCTATGATGTGATAGTTTTCTTAAATGCAAAAAGACTAGTTAAGAATGTCATAAAATATTGATCAGCTATCAATTAATGGCAAATGACTATTTTTAAAAAAAATATTTAAATTCATTTGTTACAAATTCTTAAAACAAAAAAATAAATGCTACGCGATAAAACGATTTTTTACTACTTTTGAAATTTCAGTGGTGCAGTTGGCAGAGTGAAAATTGCCTAAAGGTTCGAAAAGAGTATGGAATCTTCTGCACGCCGAAGATAATCCTTTCCCACTTGTTTTAGTTAATTCCATAAGTAAATTCTCCTTCATCTTAAATAGCTATAGAACCGATCAAGAACAGCTTCCACAGAAAATAGCTTTTAGAACAGCTGTTTTTATACCCTGAACCCATTAAAAATGGCATAATGGTATGGCAAAAGTATGTAACAGGCATAAGAAAGCATCTCCGACCATATAAAGTATATATATTCTTGATCAGTATGAACAGCCGAGTCGATCTCGCCATGTCCGTCGGTCTGTCCGTCTGTCTGTCCGTCTGACTGTCTGTTTGGCTGTCTGAACACGCCGATATCAGAGACTACAAAAGCTAGAGACTTCATATTTGGAATATAAGTTCTCGTAGTGCCGGGACAGATTGCAGTTTATTTCATTTTATCGATGACTCGTCACGTTCACAAGTTAGCAATAACTTTAGATTTCAGACTAGCATTTTTATGATAGAACTTCGAAGTTCGGAACGCTGGTGGCCCAAAATTTGGCAAGTATAATCTCGAATAGCATACACATGTAACAAATATTTAACTTTTTTGATCACCAATCACCCAAAAAAAAAAACCAATTTTTAAAGGTACGACTCGCAATTTGGTTTGGTCACACATTTTATTGCTAATTAAGTGCTCAAAATTAATTCAATAGTTCAATAACATCGGACAATAAAGACTCATAATGTGGGGCTCAGTGTAGAGGCAAGCTTACTGCTTAAACTGCTTGTAATGCTTGCAGCATGTGTGTGATTGCATGTGTGTACACTGATAGGTTAGTATAAAACAAGTGGGAACGGATTATCTTCGGCGTGCCGAAGATTTTATACTCTTTTCGAACCTTTAGGCAATTTTCACTCTGCCAACTGCACCACTGAAATTTCAAAAGTTGTAAAAAATCGTTTTATCGCGTGGCATTTATTTTTTTGTTTTAAGAATTT
Source organism: Drosophila flavopinicola (assembly GCA_035042425.1). Classification (NCBI taxonomy): domain Eukaryota; kingdom Metazoa; phylum Arthropoda; class Insecta; order Diptera; family Drosophilidae; genus Drosophila; species Drosophila flavopinicola. The sequence goes on from JAWNLL010000526.1 coordinate 10,140, forward strand.
GTAACAAATGAATTTAAATATTTTTTTTAAAATAGTCATATGTATGCACACTGATACGTTATTAGAAAAAAATGTAAGGACTGAGTTCAGGGTATCTCCTAGCCGCACAATCCCGACTAGAGCACTCTTACTTGTTTTGTTCTAAGAATATAATATTTATTTTCAGTTGCATGGCAGCTATTTGATATAGTGGTCCGACGAAGCCGGCACCGATCAATGTGCTGTCATTTTGAATAAAAAGAATATGTTATACCAAAAATTATGTTTTCATGTAATAAGATGCCAATGGGGAAAATAACAGTTCAAGCGCTCCCACGTTCACATAATTATTTTAAACACACGCTTGAATCGCTATTTCTACCAAAGGGTCAATTCTGTCGACGGGACATAAATCCAGGCTGATGCAACACACTCTCAATTTTTCGTTATTAAAATAAGGAGAGAGATCCATCAGATCTCTGTTTACTTAAGAGCAGAAAGCTCAGTCTCTTAAAATTCCAATCTTTCAAAAGCTCATCAGCCAAAGATTTATTAAGCGCCCAACAGTACTTTATTCTTTAGTCGAGAGCTTCGATGTTCAATTATACGAGGTTATACTAAAAGTTAAATATATTTCTTATAACAATCTTGTTTTTGAATACGTAATTGGCGCAGCCGGTAGGATGTGCTTAAGTGAAAACATTTAGAAACACAAATTGACACATCCGCTAAAGAACGTTTGTGAATAAGTAACTTAATTGACACCTCCGCTAACGAAAGTGCGTGCATAAGTGATATTTAACCGTAAAAGGATAAATTAATTCCTGTGTTAACTGGAAAACCTTATCAAACGACAAAAGAACTTTTTGTGACCACTAAAGAAAATATTCTGGGCCAAAAAAAAAACTCAAAATGGCGACAACCCAAACAACTCAGTTGAGTTGTATCTCAAACAAGCCCTGGACCAAATAAAGCAAGTGCCCTTCTTCGATGGAGAAACGGATCAACTAACAGCATTCGTGAGAATGATGGATTATTTAATGCAGTTATATCCAACCACTGATATCAGACAACACAGCGTACTCTTTGGATCAATTGAACTACAGACGACTGGAGCAGCGCAACGCGTCGCACAACTTACAGCATCTACAACCTGGGAAGAATTAAAGAACGCCCTTATCGAAGAATTCAAGACGCAGACCCCATTTGAGGAACTACTCCGCAGATTGTACAAAACTAATTTTAACGGAAGTATCCGTAAGTTTGTTGAAGACTTGGAATATAAGTCATTTGTAATTTCAAATAAGTTAATATTAGAAGGAATACCTTCGAGACACAATCTTGTACACAAATGCTATGAACGACATCATCAAAGATGTAGTTACAAGAAAATTACCTGACAGAATATTCATGATTCTTGCTAGATATGACATTACAAAAGTATAAAAATTAAAACAAGTTGCTCAAAGAGAAGGATTGTATGAAAACAATCTTTCCGATCATACTAAGCCCAACAGCACAAACAATACCTCAAGATATAATGATTCTCGTAGGAATAAGGGCAATGTAAATCAAAATTACTACCCAGTGACAGGTCCTTCATATACTAACAATCATTCCAATTCACAAACCCCAATCCAAAACAACCAACAATTACACCAAGAATTCTGACAAAATCTCAATCAGGGTAGACACCAAAATCAAATGAATAACCAATCAAATAAAACTCCTAGTACCAATCCACCTGTCAAAAGACAACGCGAAAGTACCAGCGGTCAAACCAAAATGAATACAAGCAAAAATTTTCATCAAGCAGCCTCAGACTCCGAAACAGAAGAAGTCCATTCATTCGATACATCCAATTTTTTGGCCGAACTTTGGAGGACTTGGCCAGAAGTCTACCCTCAGAGTTTGGTGGCCCTAGCTCTTAAACTGTGTGAGATCAAGGTTTCCGTGTTCGTGGGGCGGGGTTGCTGGGGTCGCAATCTTTTTTGCTGGTCAGCCCTAGTCTAAATTACAAATTTGGGGACTCTAGCTTCAAAATTACGGAAAATGTACACGTGCTATCGAATTGTGCATTCATGTATATCGATTTTCACGATTACGGCGGCGGAAGTGGTTGAAATATATTTTCTGTGATCTGTAGAGGACGTCACCAGTAATATATATTCGAAATATGGTGACCTTAGCTCTAAAACTGGGGGAGATATAAGCATTTCAAATTAATTTTGGATGGGGGGCTGGTGGGCGTAATAATGAGCGTGACCGATTAACCTCGGATCCGATTTTTTCGGAAGGTCACCAAAAATATAGCTACCAAATTTGATTACTCTAGCTTCAAAATTGTGGGAGATATTCACGTTTAATCGATTTGTGATTTGAGGTGTATCGACATGCTATCGATTTGCCAGCCTCCCAGTGAGCGTGGCATAAATTTGGAACAAACTTGATCTGAAGCAGATAGCTTTAATCATACCACAAAAGATTTCAAGAGTCTATCTAATATCGTTTCGGAAATACGTGCGTTCATCCAGACAGACAGACGGACGGCCTGACGGACATCCGACAAATACACATCACATCAAACCATTTACATACAGGAATTCTCAGAAAATTACGATGTATTATTAGGCATGGATTATCTGAAAGATTGACAAGCAACAATAAATTATAAAGAAGGAATCGTAACATTAAGCGATTACCCATTTATCATGAGATACAATCATGAAAACTCTATAAAGGACAATACCGCAATTCATTATTGCCTTGATCCACCCCACAAAATAGACACAGATATTGATTACCTTGACCCACCTTTTACTGAAGATAGTCCTTTTAACTTTGCAATCGAAAACGAGCTTCAAGAAAATAATCAATTTCGATTCAGAACATCTTAACGATGAATAAAGGGACAAATTAACTAAAATCCTATTTGAGTTTAGTGATATACAGTACAGAGAAAGTGAAAATTTGACTTTCACAAGTACAATTAAACATGTCATACAAACTAAGCACGAGGATGCAATTTATAAACGACCTTATAAATATTCACAAGCATATGACAAAGAGGTTGAAACACAATTAAAAGAAATGATAAAACTGCTCACCAATTTGGATCGTACAAAAGATAAGTGACGCATCAGAAAAACAAAAATTCAGAATGGTCATTGACTATCGAAACTTAAATGAAATCACAATAGATGATAAATACCCTATCCCAATAATGGATGATATATTAGACAAACTTGAAAAATGTCAATATTTTACTACCATTGACCTAGCAAACGGATTTCATCAGATTCAAATGGATTCTGATTCAATCCCAAAGACCGCTTTTTCGACGACAAATGGCCATTACGAATACACTCGAATGCCTTTCGGACTCAAAAACGCTCCTGCAACTTTTCAACGTTTTATGAACAACCTTTTAGAAGACTTAATCTATAAGGATTGCCTGGTATACATGGACGACATAATAGTGTATTCCACTTCATTGGAAGAACACATATTGTCACTAAAAAGAGTTTTCTAGAAACTCAGGGAAGCCAATTTAAAATTACAGTTGGATAAGTGTGAATTTATGAAAAAGGAAACTGAATTCCTTGGTCACATTGTATCAACTGAGAGTATAAAACCAAATCCGCTGAAAGTTAGCGCAATAAAAAATTTCCCAATACCAAAAACAACCAAAGAAATCAAGTCATTCTTAGGACTTTGCGGTTACTATAGAAAATTCATACCAAGCTTCGCTCACATTGAGAAGCCAATGACACTAAAACTTAAAAAGAATGCAACTATTGGCATAAAAAACAAAAACGAGAACTTATATTCCAAATATGAAGTCTCTAGCTCTTGTAGTCTCTGATATCCGCGTGTTCATACAGACGGACGGACGGACGGACGGACAGTCAGACAGACGGACATGGCTAAATCGACTTGGCTGTTGATACTGATCAAGAATATATATACTTTATATGGTCAGAGATGCTTCCTTCCTACATACTTTTGCACAAAACCATAATACCCTTTTTACCCATTTTTAATGGGTTCACGGTATAACAAGTAACAAGTAACAATCTATCAGCTGTATACACACATGTAATGGAAAGTAAAATCTCAAATAACTTCTGTGTTTATCGTCCGATCTTTCTGAAATTTGTAGGACATAACATTGGCTATAAAATGTGAACATAAAACAAGTTGGAAAGGATTATATTTGGCGTGCCGAATATTTTATACTCTTTTCGAACCTTTAGACCATTTTCACTCTGCCAACTGCAGCACTATCATAAGCTGTAAAAATTGATAACATATGAATTTAAATTTTCTATTGAAATTTTAAATTTATTTCCAGTTGTATGGCAGCTATTAGTGGTCCGATCCGGTCGGCTTCGATCAATGTGATGTGTATTTGAATAATAAGTATCTGTGCAAAGTCTTATCACGATAGCTTTCATCGCGATAGTTTTCGAAACAAGGGATTTATGGCCAAAACCGACTTCCAGTTGTATGGCAGCTATAAGATATAGTGGTCCGATCCGACCAATGTGCTTGTCCCTGTCCCTGTGCTGTCCCTGTCCCTGTTGAACAATACGTCACTGCTCAAAGTTATATCACAATAGCTACAAACCTGAGGGACTTGTTTGCATACATACAGATAGACAGACAGATAGACAGACAGACAGACAGACGAACAGACAGACTGACATGGCTAGATCAATTTGTTTTGTCATTTTAAGCATACTGGCAGTAACTTTTGGGGATCTCCGACGCTTCCTTCTATGTGTTACAAACTTCAGCACAAACTTCATTATTTTCTTCGAAAAGAGTATAAATATGTTATGGATTTTTACATGATAGATAATAAACAATTTTTGCCATGCATAGACATGTATTCTAAGTTCGCCTCCCTCATTGAAGTCAAAGGCAAAGATTGGTTAGAAGCCAAAAGAGCATTATCAAAAATTTTTAATGAAATGGGAAAGCCAAAAGAAATAAAAGCAGATAAAGACAACAAAAACGAGTGGGAAAGGATTATCTTCGGCGTGCCGAAGATTCTATACTCTTTTCGAACCTTTAGGCAATTTTCACTCTGCCAACTGCACCACTGAAATTTCAAAAGTAGTAAGAAATCTTTTATCGCGTTGCATTTATTTTTTGCTCTAAGAATTGGTATCATATGAATTTAAATTTTGCATTTAAAATATTGAATTCAAGCTATTTGATATATATTTGAAACAAATAATTAGCAAAAAAAATATGAACAAGTGGGAAAGGATTATCTTCGGCGTACCGAAGATTCTATACTCTTTTTGAACCCTTATTTAATTTTCACTCTGCCCACTGCACCACTGAAATTTCAAAAGTAGTAAAAAATCGCGTGGCATTTATTATTTTGCTTTAAGGATTGGTGTCATATGAATTTAAATTTTTCTTTTAAATTATTGACTCCAAGCTATTATATTTATATATATATAACGGAATATTCAAAACAAGATTGTTATAAAAAACAAGTGGGAAATTATTATCTTCGGCGTGCCGAATATTTTATACTCTTTTCGAACCATTAGGCAATTTTCCCTCTGCCAACTGCACCACTGAAATTTATATATATATAAATTGATATATATTTAACTTAAATAATTAGAAAAAAATAAAAAGCAATAAGTTGCGGCTAGTATTTGAACCGTGCTATCAAGTTTGTCAGACAAGCACTCTAATACTTACGCCACCAAGCAGTTTTGAAATGCGCTGACAAATTCGATTATACTGATATTTTCTTTTGCGTTTTATAGTTTTTGTCATGACCAGTCGCCGCTGAGTTTCGTACCCGCGAGCTTTCGTTTGTCAGCACAAGCAATTTTGATGATCGATGACAAAATCCCTTGAAGAGCAGACTGTCAAAAGCTAACTTTTTTTGTTTTCCTGCAACCGCAACTCGCGTTTGTCAGCTTACACCAAGCAGTTTTGAAAATCGCTGACAAACTCGATTATACTGAGCATATGTTTTTTCGCGTGGCATTGTTTTTGTTCTAAGACATTGGAAACAAATTAATTTGATAACAGTTGTTTTATATTTGAAATGAAGAATAAGAAAAAATGAAAATAAATGACCAGTCGCCCGCTGAGAATCGAACTTGGGACCTTTCGTTTGCTAGGTTGTCACTTAAACTCCTACGCCACAAGCCATTTCAATGATCGATGACAAAATCCCTTGAAGAGCAGACTGTCAAAAGCTTACTTGCGCTTGACGTTGTTTGCTCATATGCACCTGTTTTTGCAAAATATTTAATGACGCATATCTGCTTTATTTATGACTCAATCGTTTTGCAATTTTACCCATTGATGAGTCATAAAGATGTTCAAGCGTAAAAAGAAATTGAAAGCAATTGTTTTGAAAACATCGGACTTATGGCAAAACCGACTTAGAGTTGAATGGCAGCTATAAGATATAGTTGTCTGATACGGCCGGCACCGACCAATGTGCTGTTTCTTTGAATAATAAGTATCTGTACAAAGTTTTATCGCGATAGCTTTGAAAACATGCGATTTATGACCAAAACCGACTTACAGTTGTATGGCAGCTATGGGATATAGTGGTCCGATCCGGCTGGCTCCGACCAATGTGCTGTCTCCTTAAATTATAAGTGTCTGTGCAAAGTTGCATTGCGATAGCTCAAAAACTGAGGGACTAGTTTGCATACATACAGACAGACAGACCGACAGACAGACGGACATGGCTAGATCAATTTGTTTTGTTTTTCTAAGCATAGTGGCAGTAACTTTTGGGGGTCTCCGACGCTTCCTTCTATGCGTTACAAACTTCAGCACAAACTTAATATACTATTTTCTTCGAAAAGAGTATAATCAATAAGTCGCGGCTGAGATTTGAACCGTGTTCTCCCGTTTGTCAGTGCAACACTCTAATACTTACGCCACCAAGCAGTTTTGAAATGCGCTGACAAACTCGATTATAGTAGTGATCTTTTTTTTTTCACGTTGTATAGTTTTTGTTCTAAGACATTGGTAGCAAATGAATTTAATAACAGTTATTTCATATTTGAAAAGAAGAATAAGAAAAAAGTGAAATTAAATGACCATTCGCCGCTGAGTTTCGTGCCCGCGATCTTTCGTTTGTCAGAGCGCCACTTTACCCCTTACGCCACAAGCAGTTTTGATGATCGATGACAAAATCCCTTGAAGAGCAGACTGTCAAAAGCTTACTTGTTTTGTTTTTCTGCAACCTGCAACTCGCGTTTGTCAGCACAGCATTCTACTACTTACACCAAGCAATTTTAAAATTCGCTGACAAACTCGATTATATCGACTTTGAGTTGTATGGCAGCTATGGCCGGCCGGCTCCGACCAATGTGCTGTCCCTTTGAATAATAATTGTCTGTGCAAAGTTGCATCGCGATAGCTCAAAAACTGGGGGACTAGTTTGCATACATACAGACAGACAGACAGACAGACGGACATGGCTGGATCAATTTGTTTTGTCATTCTAAGCATACTGGCAGTAACTCTTGGGGGTCTCCGACGCTCCATTCTATGCGTTACAAACTTCAGCACAAACTTAATACACTATTTTCTTCGAAGAGAGTATAACAAATGATTTGTTAAGTGGCTTGGCTTTTCCAATGAACACAACACATGGATTTTAAGCACTGACCTGTTGTAACCAATGACGCAGGCAGAGAGGCAAGCGAGCGACACAACGCGGGCGGTCAGTATGAAAAAGATTGCGATCCTACCGCCACGCACAGGCACCCAAGAACATAAGATGAAAGCAAAATAGCTCGAGACACAAACGGCCAATAGGTCGGCACACAAAAAAAAAAAATAATACGCAAAAAAAATCTCAATCGAGCGGAATGCAGGCACTACGTAAAAAGTGTGGCGGCACGCAAAAACAAAGAAAAAAGGTCTCTCAAAAAAAAAAAAAAATCTCAAGCAACTTCAACGCAGGCACGCAAAAAGAAAGTGAAAAGGCCTCTCAAAAATTAATGATTATTAAAAAAACCTCAATAAATATGTCAAGTCCATCTTATCTCGTGGGGAGAAAGGTTAAGATGGAAAAGTCTTATTTATTAAGGTTTTCCAATTTATAGTGGAGAGTGGGTGGTCAGGACAGACACTTTGACAGTTTTAGAGGTCCTTCGTATAATCAAGCAATGAAGATTTACATCTTGAATGCATTGCTCCAGAACGCCATGACATCATACCCTGGTATAAGGAAGAGACTATTCAATTTAACCTGGAGCCGCTGGAAGTATTGTATGAAAACAATCTTTCCGATCATATTAAGCCCAAAAACACAAACAATACCTCAAGAAATAATGATTCTCGCAAGAATAAGGGAAATGTAAATCAAAATTGCTACCCAGTGGCAGGTCCTTCATACACTAACAATCATTCCAATTCACAAGCCCCAAACCAAAACAACCAACAATTACACCAAGAATACAGACAAAATCTCAATCAGGGTAGAAACCAAAATCAAATGAATTATCAATCAAATAAAGCTTTTCCTAGTACCAATCCGCCTGTCAAAAGACAACGCGAAAGTACTAGTGGTCAAACCAAAATGGATACAAATGAAAATTTTCATGAGGCTGCTTCGGACTCCGGAACAGAATAAAACCATTCATTCGATTAACCATGAATGACAAGCATCTTAAATGCATAATAGATACAGGCTATTCCATAAATTTAATGAAATAAAATTTTCTGGACTTTCCAATTAAAAAATGCCAAATGAAAGTTGAAACAATAAATGGAAATATTTGTTTAAACCAATGTATTTCCTTAGCCCCAAACAAACTTTGTCCGTCACATCAAACCTTTTACATACACGAATTCTCAGAAAATTTCGATGTATTATTGGGAAGGAATTATCATGAAGCTTGCCAAGCAACAATAAATTATAAAGAAGGAATCGTAACATTAAGCGATTACCCGTTTATCGTGAGATACAATCATGAAAAGTTTATAAAGGACAAGACCGCAATTGATTATTGCCTTGATCCACCCCACATAGTAGATACAGATATTGATTGCCGATTGATCGTACCAAAGAAAAGTAACGTATCAGGAAAACAAAAACTCAGAATGGTCATTGACTATCGAAACTTAAATTAAATCACAATATATGATAAATACCATATCCCAATAATGGATGATATATTAGACAAACTTGGAAAATGTCAGCAAAAGGCTTTCATCGGATTCAAATGGATTCTGATTCAATCCCAAAGACCGCTTTCTCGACGAAAAATTGCCATTACGAGTACACTCGAATGCCGTTCGGACTCAAAAACGCTCCTGCAACTTTTCAACGTTGTATGAACAAACTTTTAGAAGATTTAATCATTAAGGATTGTCTGGTCTACATGGATGACATAATAGTGTATTCCACTTCATTGGAAGAACACATATTGTTACTAAAAAGAGTTTTCAAGGAACTCAAGTGCGAAGGGAACTTCGGCGTGCCGAAGATTCTATACTCTTTTCGAAACTTTAGGCAATTTTCACTCTGCCAAAATCGTTTTATCGTTGAATTTAGTTTTTGCTCTAAGAATTGGTATCATATGAATTTAAGTTTTCCTTTTAAATTATTGAATTCAATCTATTTGATATATATTTGAAACAAATAATTAGAAAAAAAATATAAGTCAATAAGTTGCGGCTGGGATTTGAACCATGCTCTCCCGTTTGTCAGCGCAGCACTCTAATACTTACGCCACCAAACAGTTTTAAATTGCGCTGACAAGCTCGATTATACTGATCTTTTCTTTTGCGCTGTATAGTTTTTGTTCTAAGGCATTGGTAGCAAATGAATTTGATTACAGTTATTTTATATTTGAAAAGAAGAATTATAAACAAGTAAGAGTGCTCTAGTCGGGAGTGCCCGACTACGAGATACCCTGAACCCAGTCCTTACAATCATTCATACTAATATAAACACACACATGCTGCAGTACAAGCAGTACAAGCAGTGCAAGCGGTTTAAGCAGTTAGCTTGCTTTTTCGCTGAGCCCCACACAATGGAAAATTAAATCTTAAATACCTTCTGTTTTTATTGTCCGATCTTATTGAAATTTTTGGGGCAAACAATTGTCAACAATATGTGTGACCAAACCAAATTGCAAGGTCGTACCCTCAAAAATGCGTTTTTTGATATTTTGGGGGATTCGGGGGGTGGTATCCAAAAAGTGAAATATTTGTTACATGTGTATGCTATTCGAGACTATACATGCCAAATTTGGGGCCTCTAGCTCTTATAACTTTGAAGTTATGTCCCAAAAACTCTAGTCTGAAATCGAAATTTATCGATAACTTTTTAATGCGACGAGTTATCGATCAAATGAAATAAACTTGATCTGTCCCGGGATTAGGAGAACTTATGTTCCAAATATGAAGTCTCTAGCTCTTGTAGTCTCTGATATCCGCGTGTTCATACAGACGGACGGACAGACGGACAGACAGACAGACGGACATGACTAAATCGACTCGGCTATTGATACTGATCAAGAATATATATACTTTATATGGTCGGAGATGCTTCCTTATGCCTGTTACATACTTTTGCACAAAACCATAATACCCTTTTTACCCATTTTTAATGGGTTCAGGGTATAAAAAGTGAATATAAATGACCAGTCTCCGCTGGACTCGAACTCGGGACCTTTCGTTTGTCAGCGCCACTTTACCCCTTACGCCACAAGCAGTTTTGATGGTCGATGACAAAATCCCTTGAAGATCAGACTGTCAAAAGCTTATTTGCGCTTGACTTTGTTTTGCTCATATGCACCTGTTCTTTCAAAATATTTAATGACGCATATCTTCGCTGTTTATGACTCTCTCGATTTGCGATCGGCTCCGACCAATGTGCTGTCGCTATGAATAATAAGACATAGAGTTAGGAATGCAATTAACAAGAATAGGTATTTTAAACCTTAAATTACCCAAACACAGTCCGTTATCACACGTCAATTCCGAAAAAATTTTAAACAGTAAATTTGCAACATTGCTAAAAACTACCACAAAACGAAATTTTGATAATTTCTCATATTCCTCGCGAAATATTCAACACGCCAATTTTAGAAATTATCCCATATCCAGTTGAAAATAGAAACATTTTTACCGAAATCATACACGATAAATATTATGTACAGGATAGCCAAGATTATACAGTAAAAAATAAAGTTATATTTATGAATAAATGTATTACCGGAATATTACATCAATCTACACAAAAGTTTGGAAATTAATTATAAAGAGCCTAATATAATCTTAACTTGGAATAAACCCAAAACCATTTTAAATCAAAATTGTTTGAACAGAGAAAATAATAATTTTATAAAAGCATTCAATTGTTCAATCCAACTAGAAGAAATCACTAATCACTAGTACCATGTTAGATTACACACAGACAATTTATGTAAACAATAAATTATCTAAATTATAAACAATTTCTCACATTCAAGCTAAAGAAATCATACAGGATCAAACGAAACATTGTAACACAATCCAAATAATAACTCTAACAACTCTTATAATTATTATAATTACACTTATAATATATTTTAGCTATAAGTACAAAAATATACCCCACAAAATAATTGTTAAATTTAAGCAACAAACAGAAACCCCACAATCAGATATTATACCCTCAATTCCAATATCAAACCCAATCGAAAATATTGTAATCAACCCAACACTATATCCTAAGATAATCGCCTGAGGACATGCTAAATTTTTATGGATGGGGAAGTAACATATGTATTGCACACAATACCCGTTATAAATTCCCACAAAAATTTTGTTATCTTGTTATATGATACCACTGGGGAAAATAACAATTCAAGCGCTCCCACGTTCACATAGTTATTGCAAACACACGCTTGAATCGCTATTTCTACCGAAGGGTCAATTCTGTCGACGTGGCATAAATCCAGGCTGATGCAAGACATAATAAATATTTCGTCATAATTCCATCAGATCTCTGTTTACATAAGAGCAGAAAGTTCAGTCTCTTAAAAAGTCCAATCTTTCAAAAGCTCATCAGCAAAGATTTTTTAAGCACCCAACATCACATTATTCTTTAGTCGAGATTTACAACCTTTACTCAGATGTTCAATTATACGAGGTGGTAATATAAACAATAAGAGTGCTCTAGTCGGGAGTGCCCGACTACGAAGATACCCTGAACCAAGTCCTTACAATCATGCATGCTAGTCTAAACACACACGTGCAGTAAAAGCAGTGCAAGCGGTTTAAGCAGTTAGCTTGCTTTTCACCGAGCCCCACACAATGGAAAGTAAAATCATTAAGATAACTTCTGTGTTTATTGTCCGATATTATCTGAAATTTTTAGGACATAGCAATTAGTCTATAAAATGTGTGACCAAACCAAATTACCAGGTCGTACCTTCAAAAATGCGTTTTTTAATAATTTGTGGGGAATTGGGGGGTGGTATCCAAAAAGGGAAATATTTGTTACATGTGTATGCTATTCGAGATTATACATGCCAAATTTGGGAGCCTCTAGCTCTTATAACTTTGAAGTTATATGCCAAAAGCGCTAGTCTGAAATCGAAATTTATCGATAACTTTTGAATGGGTCGAGATATCGAGAAAACGAAATAAACTTGATCTGTCCCGGCATTACGAGAACTTATATTCCAAATATGAAGTCTCTAGCTCTTGTAGTCTCTATTCATACAGACAGACAGACAGACAGACGGACATGGCTAGATCGACTCGGCTGTTGATACTGATCAATAATTTATATACTTTATATGGTCGGAGATGCTTCCGTATGCCTGTTACATACTTTTGCACAAAACCAATAATACCCTTTTTACCCATTTTTAATGGGTTCAGGGTATAATAAAATGATATTATTCTGATATTCATAGTTATAAAATATGCTAAGATCTATTCTATTTTAATTCTAAGCTTAGTATATTGAGATATCTAGACTGACTCCCAAGGTTCAACTACATGTTGATTGTATGCGAAGAAACAGGCGCATGTGTTAAGCCACTTCTATTTGCTTCAGATTTGAAGGCCAAGGGCACAACTGTTGAATGCTTCCAAATTTATTAAAGATGGGTAATGAGATGAACGTTCTCATACTGTAAGACAGTATGTCTCTGTATTCATTAATGAAGTTTCTCATGCTCTCGACAAAATCACTCTTTCAAAGTACGTTCAAGAACAGTATAAATATCCCCAGTCAATTGTTGCGATTTTCATATGTTTGAAAGTGACCGTCCATTATGTATCTTCACTTCTAAAATCATAGACATTACGAGTGATTGTAATATTATTTTTCAGCTATATCAAACACGTTGACAGTTTATATTTACTTCGAATTTGTTTTGATTTGACTCGCCGCATCTTCTTAGAAATTTCAAACATAGGCGAGTCAAATGCAATTTCTACATAATTTTCATAGCTTGTTTCCAGATCCGTAAGCCTAATATCATATATCCGCATTCTTGAACATTTTGGAATAATATGGTTATAATAAATGTTCCTTAATTGATTTTTATACTCTGATACCAAGGGTACTCATAGTATATTCGTTTTGTCGGATGTCCGTCAGGCCGTCCGTCTGGCCGTCTGTCCGTCTGGCCGTCTGTCCGTCTGTCTGTCTGGATGATCGCACGTATTTCCGAATCGATATTAGATATACACTTGAAATCTTTTGTGTTATGATTATAGCTATCTGTTTCAATTCAAGTTTTTTCCAAATTTATGCTACGTCCAATGGGAGGCTGGCAAATCGATAACATGTCGATACACCTCAAATCACAAATCGATTAAACGTGAATATCTCCCACAATTTTAAAGCTAGAGTTATCAAATTTGGTAGGCATATTGCTGGTGACCTCCCGGAAAAATTGGATGCTTGGTTTATCGGCCACGCCCATTATTACGCCCACCAATATAATACGTGTATATTTCCCGCAATTTTAAAGCTAGAGTCCCCAAATTTGGAATTTAGACTAGGGCCAACCACCCCAAAAGATTCCGTCCTGAATATTTCCGGCCACGCCCACTACGAACGCCCCCCAGCCACCCCACTCCAGACGAAACACGGAGGCCTATATCTCGCACAGTTTAAGAGCTAGGGCCACCAAACTTTGAGGGTAGACTTCTGGCCAGGTCTTTTAAAGATGGGCCAAAAAATTTGGGGGCCATGCCCTCTCCTTCCCCTTAAAATCGCGAAAGCTTATATCTTCCACAGTTTTAGAGCTGGAGTCACCTTAATTGAAAGATAGACTTCTTGTCAACCCCTCTAAAGATCGGCAAAAAATTCGGGGGCCACGCCCCCTCCCGCCACCAAAAATCGCGAAAATGTATATCTTCCACAGTTTTAGAGCTAGAGTCACCAAAATTGGAAGATAGACTTTATGTCACCCCTCTAAAGATCGGAAAAATTTTTGGGGCCACGCCCCCTCCCGCCCCTAAAAATCGCGAAAATGTATATCTTCCACAGTTTTAGAGCTAAAATCACCAAAGTTGGAAAATAGACTTCTGGTCACCCCCTCTTAAGATCGACCACGCCCCTCCAGTCCCCAAAAACTTGGAAGGTCGATTTCGACTCACTCACCAGCAAAAATGTTCTGTTCACTTGCTTTCAGCTGTCCTTAAATGGTATCAGAGTATTACGCAGTTGGCTCCGCCCGACTGCAAAGTTCTCACTTGTTCTTAATTTATATTATATAGGTTATGAATCTTTGATCTAATTATCATCATACTCTCACTAAATTTCTTATTATCAAACAAGCATTCCTTATGACTGTTTATTGTTCATTTATCTAACGCACACCTCTTAATACGCTTTGATTTTTTTACGAATCCACCCCCCTTATGCGAAATTGAATACATTTTGGTACGGAGGCCTAAAAGTTCTAACATTCGCTTACCACGGTTTTCATCTTTAAATCTGCCTAAAGCTTTATTATTGCACCTCTTAATACCATATATGTTCTCATTTTTACATCTGTAGCAATATCTGCAAAGAAATCTCTTGTTTGTATGGAGTATATGAAGGAGTATGTATCCATATAATTCAAAGAGACTTTATCCTGAAATTTTTGTTTCCTATAATCATAATGGAAATCATACATTTGCCATTTTGATAATTCTAGAACCGTAAATCCTAAATACATAAGCTTATAGTAAACATTATGGAGTCGATTCATTTGAATAGCATACATATATTCTGAAATTGTGCCGAGCTCTGAAATGGGCCTTGGCAATCAACGCACATGCACCCAACCGGTTGCGATTTGTTGTTTCCCATGATGTAACTAGGTTTACATATTTTCGTTTCTCAACATTCTCCATGGTTTTGCCATAGACAGCATTGTTCAACAATTTAAAAAAATCTTTATCAAATTTGTTTTTTGCTAATGTTCTATGATGTGTGTTTAAATCAATAAATTTTTAAGCCAAGATGACTGTTTAAATTTAAGTACTCTATGAATCTTGGTTAGTCTTAAGCCATTTCTTAAACATTGTCGCAGGTTTCTATAGTGAATCGGATACTTCACTTTAGACCTCAGATCAGCAACAAGTTTGTTCACTTTAGCTTTAGGTGTAGGTTTCTGATTAAGCGGACAAAGGGAATGTCATTGTGGTGGTCATTGTGGAGGTCATGGAGCTGTGGTGTATAATATAGATGAGCTTCGAAAATGAAACCGTATTCAGATGTATCCCCAATAGATGAAATATCTAAAGAATGAATTTCTTCGTCGCTTAACCACTGAAAACCAGTATATGGTAAGCTCTGTGACATTACCCAACCATACAGATTACTTGCTTCTACATACATCAAACTCGGAAGGTTTGCTTCTATCATAGTATTGCATGAATTTGTGGTTGGCTTGGGAATATCTCTTACAACACTGCACTAACCCACCACGAATTCCATTTTGATAGAATCTTATTAAGAGAAGAACATAAGTTTTTAGGCACTAACTCCAAATAATCTTGCATTGGTTGGACAACCAAAAACGGGCCAGACATGTTGTGCGTGCTGATAATCCTCAATTGAACACTCTGCATTAGTGAAACTATTAAAAAAATGAACCCTTGTAGGCAGAGATCTTTCAAACCCACGGTGTGTAGAATTTAAGTACTCATACGGAAAGACTCCCTTTCTTCGTACGAGATTAAATTCATTATCAGAGGGGAAAAAAAGTTTCAGAGTTTGGAAGCTTTCAGTGCTCAAATTAGAGCTTAGTGCATTTAGACTTGTTGGCATAAAACGAAATGTATCTAGAAATATGGAAAAATACGAGTACAAAAGGTGCAATCGGATAATTAATATTAAGATATGATGTGCTGCGGCTTTAAATTTACCACTTAAATGACAGTGATCTCTACCTTTATCATTCCCTAAAGTTTTCTTACATATATGACAATAAGTCGTGTACTTTAAACTAGTCTCTTCTGCTGGAGTCATTTGGATAGGGATAATATTAGTTAGGTAAGAGGCATAGATATCTGTTACATCTTTGATTAAAGATGTTAGAAATTTGATAACTACATCTTCCCCAGTTTCTAAAACAAATTTATGCAAGCTTGCATCAAAAGCACACTTAATATAATACGAAAAAGCTATGGGGATATGTTGAGAAGTTGTTACAACATTCTCACTAACCTGCGCATTGAAGGGGTGAGTAGGCACTCGAAGTCTGCGTATACTACAAATGGAACATCTAAACAACGATTATAATTTTTAAATTTAAGGCTTGCCTTTTCTAAAGTGGGTAAAGTCGCAACCACTTTGCCACATTGCTGTTTGTGTTGCGCGTGCAGCCTTTCATCATAATTTAATTTAATAATTTAGGCAGGTGTTGCATAACAAAAGGCGATGATGGTGAGCTGTCATCTGATTACGTATAAGTCTGAAAGTATAAAAAAAAACAAGATTATGAAACATAAGATATATAATTTTTTTTAGTAAAAGTAAATACTTCGATATTCATTTATCCATGCAAAAAGCGGTAGTCCTTCCTTTTCTAAAAAGCAAGAGGCATTTATTGCGTTTACGCTCGCACGCTGTTAAATATAGTGGTCCGATAGCCGCATTCGTTTGCTCGTCAAAGCCAAACACATTAATACTAAATGCTTGGGTTCTGATACTCAAAAACTTTAATTTGTTTAATAGGCAGCTGAAATTCCATTATGTTAAAGTCCAGTGATAATGTATCATTAATCCTGATCGAGAAGCTCCAGATGCTTGTTACTCCATAACTATAGCATGATGAAACGTTATTATTTGGAGTTGATTTGAGTGCCGATATTAATGACCTTTTAAAAATAAACTCATCGGAGTTTTTAATGTTTATTAGCGCCTTTTTGGATTTGAGCGACTTTGGTGTTTCGATGAAACTTGAAACTTTTAATGCAGTATTTATTTATTTATTTATTTATTTATTTATTTATTTATTTATTTATTTATTTATATTCAACTCCAGCCTGATGATTTGAGACATAGTCCAGCCAATGTCACTCTCCTGAAATTCATAAATTTGTCCATAAATATTTTCTGAATGTGATACATACACATCCTTAAGATCGATTGCAGCAGTAACAACATATTTGTTTGGTGAGATTTTATTGACATAATCATTTCATCATCGCAAAGTTTGATGTATTCTGCAAAAAGCTCAAAGTTGATTGATTATTGATTAAGGGGATCAACGCGTCTCCTGCTTCATGCATTAACTCAACCGGGTCGAGTAGCTCCTCTCGCTTATACTCATATGCAAATGTGGATATACGATTTTTAAAACCACTAGAGATATTCTTCACCGCACTGAATAGAGGTGTAAAAACCTGCAATTTGTGAGCATTTGATCTGAGATGAGAGCCCCATTTGGAATGTAGTATGCGTATATTACATGCACAACAAAACTTTAATCCCTGTGTTGTTGATGTTGATGATGAGCTGCAGATTCCAATTGAGCTTGAGTGTCCAGTGTTAATGATTGGAGCGTTGGCTACATTAAATACTTTATGACTAAAATAATTTGGAAGCATACTCGGGTCAGCGACATTCCGATAATTGAAGTTAATATTGTAGTCCATGTTCTCCGCATCCATGGTGTTGTAGTTGTAGGTCATGTTATTGTTGTTGATGTTGTTGTTGATGCTTTTTTTCAGGCTGTTGTTGGCCATTTTTAAATATTTGGTAAAATTGTGAAAACTCAAACACAATACTTTCATTTTAAGCGCGTAAACGTGTATACTCTTTAGTTCGAGAACTACTGAATTATTAATTAAGGAAACAGGAGAACAAGTTTTTATATAGCTAAGAATTGTGGTTTTCGGATTTAGTTATATATATATATATATATATATGAATTTTATCATCCCTTACAATGAATACCCCTAGGGTCCAGGTGATTGTGTGTGTGTGTGGGACTGCCTTACACTCATTTACACTCGCATTTAGGTGTAGTTCCGGAGTGCATTACACTCACACGCCGGGCGACCAGCAGGCAATCGCAGGTGTGTGTGTTTATACTCTTTTCGAAGAAAATAGTATATTAAGTTTGTGCTTAAGTTTGTAACGCATAGAAGGAAGCGTCGGAGACCCCAAAAGTTACTGCCAGTATGCTTAGAATGACAATACAAATTGATCTAGCCCTGTCCGTCTGTCTGTCTGTCTGTCTGTCTGTCTGTCTGTATGTATGCAAACTAGTCCCTCAGTTTTGAGCTATCGCGATAAAACTTTGCACAGACACTTATTATTCAAAGAGACATCACGTTGGTTGGAGCCGGCCGGATCGGACCACTATATCTTATAGCTGCCATACAACTCGAAGTCGGTTTTGGCCATATATCCCATGTTTTTAATCTATCGCGATGAAACTTTGCACAGATACTTATTATTCAAAGAGATATCACATTGGTTGGAGCCGGCCGGATCGGATCACTATATCTTATAGCTGCTATACAACTGGCAATAAATTAAATATTCTTGGAACAAAAAAAATATGTTACGCGACAAACCGATTTTGTACAGCTTATGAAATTTCAGTGGTGCAGTTGGCAGAGTGAAAATTGCCTATAGGTTCGAAAAGAGTATAAAATCTTCGGCACGCCGAAGATAATCCTTCCCCACTTGTTTTTTTTTAAATTATGTTTATTACTTAATGTATATATGTGTATTTAACGCTTAGTATGAGGAAATTTGGTTGTGATTAAGTAGTTTTGTGGGGGCTATTAAGCATTGCTTCACAAAACTACTTGTTCGCCTAATCACTCCTCCCCTCCTTTCGCGTTCAGCAAAACGCAGTTCGGTCGTGATTGCCGATGCAAACTCGCAGACCAATTCCCAGCTCTCGCTGGACTCGAGCATCCGTGGGACCAGGTTGTCCACTGAGATAGCGCCGTTCAGTAGCGCCTCCAAGCGCTGTCTCTGCAACGTAAACTTGCTGCATTCAAAGATGGCGTGCTCTACAGACACTCCTCTGTCGCCTCGTGGCCGAACCGGTGCAGATAGCTGCGGAAACAGCCGTGGCCGCTTAGAAGCTGAGCTAGGTGGAAGTTGACCTGACCGTGCTTGCGCTGGATCCACGCCTCCAGATTCGGGATGAGCCTATGGGTCCAGCGGTCTTTGGTGGACCCATCCCATGGCTGCTGCCACCACCGGATGCACTGCTGCTTGGCTGCCTCGCGGATAGCCATCTTCTCCTGCTGGGTCAGGCCTCTGCCATGCGTCTCCCGATATATTTGTACCCGTTCTGCTACCAGCTCCTCTAGTGGCGCCACGCCTGCCAATACATGCGCTGCCTCGTCCGAAACGGTTCTAAAAGCGCTTACGATCCGGATTGCTCCTAGGCGATGGGTAGAGGCCAACGTCCGGGAGTAGCTTCTTGTATGAAGAGCTTTTTCCCAGATTGGAACTGCGTACAGCATGATTGACCTAGTCACGCTAGTCAGCAGGATTCGTCTGCCCTGCCTCGGGCCCCGACTTTTCAGCATAATTCGCGAGAGCGCCGTGTTGGTAGCAGCTGCCCTGGAATTTATGTAGGCAGGTGCTCGCGGAAACACAGCCTGCCATCCAGCATAACACCTTACCTTATTTAATTGCCCTTTTTGACGTAATTGTAGCGTTCGAAACTGTGATGGTGGCCGTTTCCACCTTCTTTCTGCTGCTCACCAGAACGGCTTCTGTCTTGTGGGGCGCCAGATCGAGGCCCACTGACGCGAGCCACTCCTGGATGGTGATAATGGCGGCTTTGCCTCTCACCTCTGCTTCCCTCAGTCCCTTTGCGACCACCACGACCGCCACATCGTCTGCAAGTCCCACAACATGGACTTTGTGTGGAAGGCTTAGTCGCAGGATCCCATCATACATTGCGGTCCACAGTTGCGGACCCAGTACTCAGCCCTGTTTCACGCCTCCTGTAATATGGTACTCAGCGGTCGCCTCGCTAGTGTCGAACTTCAGCACCCTGTTCTTGAAGTAGCTGGCGATGATGCGTAGGAGGTATGGTGGTACCTCAAAAGCCGCCAGTGCTCGGAGACTGCTACCCCATTCTGCCGTGTAGAACGCATTCTTTATGTCCAGCGTGACAATCAGGCAGTACTCCTTTTGTCCGCCTTTCCATCTGGTGCCTGAGGCCATGCCAACCACTTTGTCGATGGCATCGATAATGGATCTGGCCTTTCGAAAACCATACTGGTGTGGCGAGAGGTCACCAGCTGCCCTAATCGCTCGTTCCAGCCGCGTGCTCACCAGCTTCTCCAGAATTTTTCCCGCCGAGTCCATAAGGCATATTGGCATGTATGACGATGCCAACCCAGTCGGCTTGCCCGGCTTTGGGATGAGGACAAGTTTCTGGGTCTTCCACCTTTCCGGAAATACTCCTTCCCATAAGCACTTTTTGAAGAGTGAAGCGAAGACCTCAGGGCGAGTAGACAGAGAGAGTCTTAGCGCCACGTTAGGAATGGAGTCCGGCCCTAGCGCCTTGTGTGTCTTCAGGCTTCAGGAAGCTGTAAGGATCTCATCCAGAGTTATATCCTCAATAGTAACGTTGGCCTCTAGCTCAGGGATTTGAAAATGTGAGTCACTCTTATCTGCGGAGTCGCAGAGCTTGAGGAAACAATTACGCTTGCTCTCCTTGATGGCAGCTTTGAGAGCGTTTCTGCTCATGTGGATTGGTAGAGGCGCCTTGCATGGATACAGGCCCGCCTGGCTTCAGCAATCTGCTCGTTCCACCAGAACACTGGTTCGTGATGCCGTCTTTAGATCCTCCTTTGTACAATGGTATCGTCGCACGCGGTCTCCAGATGTGCCATGATCTGGTTCGCCATGCACTCTGCGTTCCCAGAAGCAGAGGGATCGCTCATCCTGGATGAGAACCCTAGCGAGTCAAGGCTCTCAGCCCGATAGCATTTCCAACGTTGAGGGATTGGGTCGTTACTTCCCAACCGCTCCCCAACGTTGCAGAGGATCGCCAGATGATCGCTCGCTGTGTACTTGTTGCTAATGCACCAGCATGCAGCGTTGTGTAGTGAGCAACTTACAAACATGAAGTCAACTATCGAGCCAACTCCTGCTCTGCTGAACGTGTGCTGGCTGCCTTGATTTAGCAACGCGATGTTAAGTGCCGCAAAGGACTCCAGCTGTGGTCGCCCTCTTGCGTTCGTGTATGCGCTTCCCCAGTCTTCAGCCCACGCGTTGAAATCCCCAGCAATGAGCAGTGGATGTCTGCCTCCTGTGTCAGCTGCAAGCGCATCCAGGGCGGCTGAAAAGTCGACCAAACCGAGGCTTGGGGCGAGATAGACACTGTACGTTCAAATGCCACCGACTTTAGCCCTCACAAATCCGTCCGATGAGTGTATGCACGTTAAATGATGTTTTTTAAATGTTTGCGCCAGCAGATCCTGCGCCGCTATGCAGTGGTTCAGATTTAACTGAACGACTAGCATTACGTGTGTCTCTGGGGGCCCCTTCTGCCAGCGTGTGGGCACATCCCTCTGCCGGCCTGGTGATTAGCGTCTTTGTCTCCGCTACTGCTGCAGATGAAACACCTCGGTGGGTTTTTGCACGCTGCTGCCTTGTGTCCCGTGCCGCCGCATTTTATGCAGCAGTTGCTCCTGTCGATTGGATTCCGACATCTGTTGGCCATGTGACCGATCTCCAGGCATCTGAAGCATCTGGCTTGGACTTCCCGCTGGGTGATACGGCAGCGTGACCACCCAATGCGCACCTTGTCCAGCTCCAGCACTTTGTTTGCTAAATGGACATCTGATTCCCCTCGTAGGCCGTGCGCAGGCTTTTGACAAAGCACTCCTCCGAAGGGATGCCCACCTGGGCAGAGAGCTCTTGAACTAACTCCTCCTTTGTCACCAGCTCATTCAGGTCTCTGATGAGAATCTGCGTCTCTTGGGTCAGTGAGCGTACGCCCGCAAAGTCACCCAACACCATTTGTATTTCTTCCTCGAGCTTTGTTGTGCAGTCCAGCCCGTGCGTCGCGTAACCATGGTCAGAACCTGGCTGAAGCTAAGCTCCCCATTGGCGCTTATTATCAGCGCATCCGGTTTGCTATAGCTGCCTGTACGCGTCTCTTTGGCTTGACTCGTACCGTTAGCAACGGGTTGGAGCACTCTATCCTTTCAGCCGCGATTGATCCTGAGTTTGGCCGATCGGGCTTGTTCTTCTTTGGCGGGGTGCTTCGCTGGCCCACTTCACGCTCCCTACGCCTCTTTGGAGTGCCCCCGTGTTGCATGTACACTAGTAACTTTACTGTATGCAGCTTTGGTGGTCCCGGCCCACGTAGTTGCGCTGGAACTTGGCGACGTCGAAGTCGCGCTATCCTCTACGGCAGTGGCGGGGGAGCCTCTTCCCACTGCCTTTGCACCGCAAAACTTGGCAGCGGCCTGCTGCAGCCTAGCTAGCGTGGCAAGCTTGTCCCTCGTCAGCAGGTTTATGTGCGCATCAGCGCATCGCCGGTACACTGCTTTACATCCCCTGATGTAGGACGGGATTGCAGCTGCTGCCATCGTACATCACGTTCCATAGCATGGGTCCCAGTACAGATCCTTGTGGCACACCTCCTGTAACCTGGTGGCATCTCTGTCCTTCATCCGTGTCATAGAGCAGGATACGATCGCTGAAATAGCTTTCGATCAGCTCCATGAGGTAGGTGGGGACTTGTGGTCTGCAAAGTGCCTCCAGAACTCTCGTCCAGTTGGCAGAGTTGAACGCGTTCTTCACGTCCAGGGTGCTGATTAGACAATATTGTTTCGTCCCTCCAGCCCACCTAGTGCCTTCGATCGCGCTGCTTGCCAGTTTGGTGACTGCGTCAATGGCATCGACAGTGCTTCGATGCTTCCGAAAGCCATATTGACTTTCAGATAGGCCACGGCGTACCGAAAGAAACCTTTCGAGTTTTTTTAAGTTTTTTATGCTCATCCACTTAATTTTGTTAGTTTCTAATATGTTCTCGAAAGTGATTTGTTTTGTAAAATTTTGCACTTGTCTCTTTTTATACTCTGATACCGAAGGTACTCATAGTATATTGGTTTTGTCGAATGTCCGTCAGGCCGTCCGTCTGTCCGTCTGTCCGTCTGTCTGTCTGGATGAACGCGCGTATTTCCGAAACGATATAAGATAGACTCTTGAAATCTTTTGCGTTATGATTATAGCTATCTGCTTCAGATCAAGTTTATTCCAAATTTATGCCACGCCCACTGGGAGGCTGGCAAATCGATAACATGTCGATACACCTCAAATCACAAATCGATTAAACGTGAATAACTCCCACAATTTTGAAGCTAGAGTAATCAAATTTGGTAGGTATATTGCTGGTGACCTCCCGAAAAAATTGGATCCTAGGTTAATCGGCCACGCCCATTATTACGCCCACCAGCCCCCCTCCAAAATTAATTTGAAATGCTTATATCTCCCGCAGTTTTAGAGCTAAAGTCACCATATTTGGAATATATATTACTGGTGACGTCCTCTACAGATTACAGAAACAAAATTTTGACCACGCCCACTCCCGCCCCCGTAATCGCGAAAATCGATATACATGAATGCACAATTCGATAACACGTGTATATTTCCCGCAATTTTGAAGCTAGAGTCCCCAAATTTGGAATTTAGACTAGGGCTGACCAGCCCAAAAGATTGCGTCCTGGATTTTCCGGCCACGCCCACTAGAACGCCCCCCAGCCACCCCGCCCCCACGAAACACGGAAGCCTATATCTCGCACAGTTTAAGAGCTAGGGCCACCAAACTTTGAGGGTAGACTTCTGGCCAAGTCCTCTAAAGATCGGACAAAAAATTTTGGGGCCACGCCCCCGCCCGCCCCCAAAAATCGCGAAAATGTATATCTTCCACAGTTTTAGAGCTAGAGTCACCAAAATTGGAGGATAGACTTATTGTCAGCCCCCCTAAAGATCGGCAAAAAATTTTGGGGCCCCGCCTCCTCCCGCCCCCAAAATCGCGAAAATTTATATCTTCCACAGTTTCAGAGCTAGAGTCATTAAACTTGGAAGATAGAATTTCTGGTCAGCCCCTCTAAATATCGGTAAAAAAAATTTGGGGCCACGCCCCCTCCCGCCCCCAAAATCGCGAAAATGTATATCTTCCACAGTTTTAGAGCTAGAGTCAAGAAATTTGTAAGATAGACTTCTTGTCACTCCCTCTAAAGATCGGCCAAATTTTTGGGGCCACGCCCCCTCCCGCCCCCAAAAATCGCGAAAGCTTATATCTTCCACAGTTTTAGAGCTAGAGTCACCAAAATTGGTAGATAGACTTCTGGTCACCCCCTCTTAAGATCGACCATGCCCCTCCCGTTCCCAAAAACTTGGAATGCCGATTTCGGGTCACCCAAACACCAGCAAAAATTTTCTGTTCACTTGCTTTCAGCTGTTCTTAAAATGGTATCAGAGTATTACGCAGTCGGCTCCGCCCGACTGCAACGTTCTCACTTGTTTTTCGTATAATGTTTTTTCGTTTTCTACTTCGAAAGTGTTGGTAAAATAATTATTATCTATACCTGTTGTACAATTTGCGAAATGTATTAAAGTATTATTTGTAATTTGCATTACTTTGTTGCTACAGTTTTGATATAGTGTTTCGATATTTGCATTATTGATTACTATGGTTTTCTCGTCTAGTTCTATTATTTCCATATCTTTGTTCTTTATTAATTTGCAATTTTTCTTAAATATACAATGTTTGCTCTTTTTCATTTCTTTTAAATTTTTGTTTATTTCATATTTGTAGGTAACATTTTTATACTTAAATACAACTTCGGACTTTTGATCTATTTACAATTTTTCGTTATTAGGTATTGGAATTATCTGTTGAGCTTTAATTGTGATGAAGCTTGTAGGAATTTCGATTGCAAATATTAACAGATTATTTCTAAACATTGCTGTAGCTAACTTAAGATGATTTAGTTTGTTGAAATTTATTTTGTATTTTGTGATCTCATTATCAGTTAATATGCTGGGGTGCAGATACAACGTTATCTTGTAAATGTTCTATTTTATTTCTTATTAATTGAATTTTTATCTGTTGGTCGTAATACAAGTTCTCCTGGTTTCTATTATTTTCATATTTACTAATTGCGATCACTTGACTTTCTATTGATTTTCTATCGGCCTTGATTATTTGCTTTATATATTTGATTGCATCATTAAAATATGTGTTGATATAAATTTGTTTATTTAATAATTCGTCAGTTTCTTTTTTTTTTTTGAATTTCGATAAATGTTTCTCTATTATTTTTCTGTCTTCTTCGTCCATTGTACCAAACAACCATTTTGCTCCACTACCTACTGCATTAACTAGTCCTCTTCTTTTACGTGTGTGATTTCTATCAAGTGTGTATAATTTATGTTTTGTTTCTGTTAATTGTGTCTGTAATATATGTTTGTTATCATTGCTTATCATTTCTATGTTGTTTTCTAGGTCATTTAAAATGTCGTCGATGTCTTTTAAATTTATTATGTGTACTACTATATCTGTTGTTGTAACTATATCTTGGCTTTTCATATCTATTAGTGCGTACCCATCCTGGTCAAGTATTTGCTGGGTCGTCAATGTTCCTGATATTGTCTTCATTGTCGTCAGAATTAATATTGTCATCATTAGCATCTTCTGTAAATTTGTAAGCTCGTTTAATATTCTTTGGGTCAATATTTTTTAGTTTTGCCTTTTTATATTTTGGAACTTCTTTGTGTCTGACTGCCTTGTAATTCTTTATAAAACCTTCTACTCGTTTTTCTTCATAGTCTTCTCTGCTATTTTTGTTTTTTCTTAACATTTTTTGCTTTGCATTTTCTATATTTTCTTTAATTTTTGTCAATTCTACCTTATTGTTTTGAGCTTCGTTAGGGCTGCATTTAATTGAAGAGTGATATCTGTCATTGTAATTTCTCACGGCTGTTTGCATTATCTGTTTTATTGTCATGTTTGATGTTTCTGTTTTGAGTGTTACCCTAAATTTTCTTCCAATGAATTATGTAGCCTTTCTATGTCGGAATTTCCCGTGTGACTATTTGGTTTAGTTAGATGTAACTTTATTCTTGCATTAATAATTCTTTAATTCTGATTGAGTTAAACTCATTATCAGCTATGATTTTATCTGGCCTTCCTATCTTAGTGAAATGTTCTTCTAGTTGCTCCACTATGGTCATGTGATTTCTATCATTTAGTGAATATGCTGCTGCAAACTTGAAAAATTTGTATATAGTTGTTAAAAAATGTGTATTTTTTACTACGTATGTGTCTATATGGACAACTTGATTTTTATCAGATGGGGTTTCTGTTCTCTTGAACTTGTTCTTTATAGGTTTCTTATCATACTTAATTTCTTTGCACAAGTCACATTGGTTAATGACCATTTGCACCAATTCTAGTAGTTTTGGATAGTATATTTTATTTTTTAATTGATTGTAAGTTTCTTGAATACCTGAATGCATACATTCTCTTACGTGTTAGAACGATATTTGTTTTACTGCTTCTGTCTAGTATTCAATGTCTTGAGCTCTAAGTGCACATTTTATGAATTATATTTGTTTGTCGTTTGAAAACATTTCTATTAATTTTCTTGTACTATATTGTATTCGTGGAACGGTAGTTCCGAGTAAATTCAAATTTTTTCTTTGTTTATATATTTCTTATATTATATTTCTTTCGTTGGAAAGTCATGTTTAGCTATAAAAATCATTCTTTTACCATTTACTATTTTAATTTCCTCTGTTTTGCAGTTTGTAAAATTTATCTGCGTTTTGTATTTATTAACTATCTCCTCCTTTATAAAAAAATGATTGTGTAAGTTTTCTTCGGCTGAGTGTATTGTTGCTATTGACATATTATCTTCTTTATCCTCTACGTTTGCTATTATATTTACATCCGATATGTTGTCGTTATTTTCGTTTTGTATGTAATTTTTCGTATTATGCGTGTAGTCATTGTCTTCGAGTCTGTTCAAAAAGTCAGCTACTCTATTTTCCTTTCCTTTTAGATAGTCAATCTCGAATTGGTACTCCCCTAGCTTCAATAGCCATCTTTGATGTCTAGGTGAGATGTCTTTCCCTTTATGTTTTGAATGCAAAAATTTTATAGGTTGATGATCGGTTAGTATCTTAAACTTATTTCCATTCAAATAGGGTCTAAGGTAATTCACGCTCCAAAGAATTGCCAAAAATTCTATATCGCTAGCCGAATAATTCTTTCGTGATTATTAAGCGTTCTAGACGCAAAACAAATTGGGTGACCTTCTTGGGATAAAACAGCCCCTATTGCATAAATGTTTTATAAAAGTTGGGAAATCTAAGTATTGGGTGTGAACTGATCATATGTTTCAATTTTTTCAAATGCTTCTACATAAGTTGGATCTTTTGTGTTTATTTTCACATTTTTCTTTAAATATTTTCTTATTGGTTGTGCTACTTTAGCATAATCTTTAATGAATTTCCTATAATAGCCTGTTATACCTAGGAAACTTTTTATCTGTTTTTCTGTCCGAGGCAGTACTAATTATACCCTGAACCCATTAAAAATGGTAAAAAGGGTATTATGGTTTTGTGCAAAAGTATGTAACAGGCATAAGGAAGCATCTCCGAATATATAAAGTATATATATTATTGATCAGTATCAACAGTCGAGTCGATTTAGCCATGTCCGTCTGTCTGTCTGTCCGTCCGTCCGTCCGTCCGTCCGTCCGTCCGTCTGTCTGTATGAACACGCGGATATCAGAGACTACAAGAGCTAGAGACTCCATATTTGGAATAAAAGTTTTCCTAATCCCGGGACAGATCAAGTTTATTTTATTTGATCGATAACTCATCGCATTCAATAGTTATCGATAAATTTCGATTTTAGACTAGCGTTTTTGGGACATAGCTTTAAAGTTATAAAAGCTAGAGGCCCCAAATTTGGCATGTATAATCTCGAATAGCATCCACATGTATACCACCCACTTTTTGGATACCACCCCCCAATCCCCCAAAAAGTTAAAAAAACTTATTTTTGAAGGTATGACCTTGCAATTTTGTTTGGTCACACATTTTATAGCCAATGTTATGTCCTACAAATTTTAGAAAGATCGGACAGTAAACACAGAAGTTATTTAAGATTTTACTTTTCATTGTGTGGGGCTCAGTGAAGAAGCAAGCTAACTGGTTAAACCGCTTGCACAGCTTGCAGTATGTGTGTGTCTGTATGTATGCACACCATTCGGCAAGTATGAATGGATGTCAGAACTGGGTTCAGGGTATCTAACAGTCGGGCACTCCTGACTAGAGCACTCTTACTTGTTTTTCTATTATTTTGTTGGGATTTGGTTTAATGCCTTCTTTTGTCAAGATATGTCCCAGGAATTCCGTTTCTCTTTTCATAAAATTGCATTTGTCTATCTGAATCTTTAAATTGTTCTCTTCCAGAATTTGGAAGATTTCATTAATTGTATGAATGTGTTCTTGCAACGAAAATTAGTAAATCATCTAGATATACGACACATTTTTTTTTTATGGGGTCCCTTAAAATCTCGTTCATAAGCCTCTGAAAGGTGGACGGGGCATTTTTTAACCCGAATGGCATTCTTATAAACTCATATAAGCCGTGTGGCGTTACAAATGCTGTTTTCTTCCTATCTTCTTCCTTAACCAAGATTTGATGATAACCCGTGGCCAAGTCTAGTGTAGTGAAATATTGAGCTCTTCCGAGTTTGTCCAAAATTTAATCGATATTTGGGATCGGAAACTTGTCATCTATAGTGATTTCGTTTAACTTTCTATAGTCAATTACTATTCGATATTTCTTTTTACCTGAATTGTCTATTTTTTTCGGTATTACTATCAAAGGGCTTGAATATCTAGAATTACTTTTCCTTATTATACCCTGCTCTGTCATTTCTTTAATTTGTCTCCTTACTTCTTCCTCATGTTGAGGTGGATACCTATAAAGTTTTGAATTTAACTGCTCGTCTGTGGTTGTCCGTATCTCGTGTTCTATCTCTGTCGTACTCGTTAATATGTCTCCTTCTTTGAAAAATAATTTACTATACCGTTGTATAATTAACTCAATTTCTTTTCGTTCTTCTTTGTTCATGTGATCTGGTTTTAGATTATCGAGGTTCCCTTCATTGCTTTCTAATGTGCATACTTCTTTGTACTGATAAGGGTTATTTATGATTGAATTTTGCTTATGATTTAGTGTTAAAATTTTTTTTTCAATATTGATAAAAGCGTTTAAAAAATTCAATAGGGGTATGCCTATGATGAAACTGTACTTTCTTCCTGTTAATGGGGCTACTTTCCATCGAACCCTTGCATTGCTTGGTAAATTAAATTCTCTTGGTGCTGTTGTATGAATTTCATGCTCTATAATGTCTTTGCTATTTATCGTATCATTTTCTGTAACCGTTGATTTGGTCGTTCACCAGACTTAAGGTGGCTCCTGTATCTGTTAATGCTACATACTTCTCTCTATTTATGTTTAATTCTATTAATGGTGGGCATTCCGAGGCTGCTTCATAAAAAAAAACAGTATTATTGACTTTTGCCTGGTGGTCATACTGATCGTTTGAATCGTTGTTTTCGTTGTAGTCATCATTCTGATACTGGTCGTCATTTTTCCTGTTTTGGTCGGCTTCTAGATTATCAATTTCCATTGGCTCTGCATTTCCTAGTCTATACTGCCTGGTTTGTTGTTGGTAATTTTGATTTTGTCTACTCTGTCCTGAGTTGTTGGTTCTAACATTTGGTTGTGTATTATTTTGCCTAAATTGTCCTGAATTGTTATTTCTGTAATTCTGTTGTTGGCTCCTATCATTTTGGTTCCAATCTTGATTTCTAGAATTTTGGTGATTATTTTGTTCTGTTGTTGACTAATTTGATTCTTTTGTTGGGTATTATTTTGATTAAAATTCCTATCGTTTTGTTGTTGGTTGTTTTGATTAGTGTTTCCTGAATTGTTATTTCTGTAATTCTGTTGTTGGCTCCTATCATTTTGGTTCCAATCTTGATTTCTAGAATTTTGGTGATTATTTTGTTCTGTTGTTGACTAATTTGATTCTTTTGTTGGGTATTATTTTGATTAAAATTCCTATCGTTTTGTTGTTGGTTGTTTTGATTAGTGTTTCCTGGTTTTTGTTGCTAGGCCCTGCCTCTGGATTGTTTCTGTTAGGTGTGACTTTTCTATATTGATATCTAATACAACTGTTCTCATATCTACGCAACATCATTATTTTTAATATTGCGCCTAATTCTCTTTCTTCATATATTTTATCTAGCAATGTACCTTGTGTCATTTCTTTAACTGTGTTCACTAGCAAGCTTTCAACATTACTTAAATCTATCAGTTTTATTCATCAGCTTTATATTTAATATTCTGTATTCCTACAGCTAGTTCGCTCACCGCGTTCACTCTTAGGTCGCAGATTCTCCGGTAAATTAGATGTGGTTCGGTGTCCGGCCTGTATCTCAATTTTAGAGTTGCCTTGATCAGCTCCCAGTGGTCGGGTTCCGGTACGTTGATCACTACATCCTTTGCTTGTCCTTGAATCGTCCTATAGAAGATTGCCCTGGTGGCCTCTCGCTTTAATTCTGGATCTTGTATCGACAGGAGTAAATGCTCCACACTGCTGAAGAACGAATTGATTGAGATGTCCCCTGTTCCCGTGAATGTCGACAGATGGTTTATAGTTTTAAACAGTCGTCCTTGTTGCGCTGTAGTGGTAGTGTTAGCCTGGAGTTGCACATAAGCTTGCTGTAATTGTTCCAGCTGCCGCTCTCTAATGGCCAATTGTTCCAATAAATCCGCCTGTGGCATTTGGGGGTTAGCGCTCGTCATCCTTGTCTCGTCGTATTTATCTGACCTCTTCTGTTTTCTTGATGCCAGGTTAAGTTGTTCTGTTTTGTGTATTTTAAATCGATATTAGTTCGATTTAAAATTGTCCACAGATAACCTTGTCAACTTATTTGTAGTTGAGCTATACGTTTTATTACTGCACTGCACTGATTTTATATTAAGACTGATTTTTAGTCTTCTTTCGTCAGCCGATAAATATATATTTATTTATGTATATATATATTTATACTCTTTTCGAAGAAAATAGTATATTAAGTTTGTCCTGAAGTTTGTAACGCATAGATGGAAGCGTCTGAGACCCCCAAAAGTTACTGCCAGTATGCTTAGAAAAACAAAACAAATTGATCTAGCCATGTCCGTCTGTCTGTCTGTCTGTCTGTCTGTATGTATGCAAACTAGTCCCTCAGTTTTTGAGCTATCGCGATGCAACTTTGCACAGACACTTATTATTCAAGGGGACAGCACATTGGTCGGAGCCGGCCGGATCGGACCACTATATCTTATAGCTGCCATACACCTCAAAGTCGGTTTCGGCCATAAATCCGATGTTTTCAAAGCAATTGCCTTAAATTTCCTTGTACACTTGAACATCTTTATAACTCATCAATGGGTAAAATCGCAAATCGATTGAGTCATAAACAGCGAAGATATGCGTCATTAAATGTTTTGAAAAAACAGGTGCATATGAGCAAACAAAGTCAAGCGCAAGAAAGCTTTTGATAGTCTGCTCTTCAAGGTATTTTGTCACCGATCATCAAAACGGTTTGTGGCGTAAGGCGTAAAGAGCCGCGCTAACGAACGCAAGTTTCGCAAGTTCGAGCCTCGGCGGCGACTGATTGTTAATTTAATACTTTTTTCTTTTTCTTCCTTTCAAATATATAACTGTAATCAAATTAATTTGCTTCCAATGGCTTAGAACAAAAACAATGCCACGCGAAAAAACAAATGCTGAAAAACGCGAGTTGCAGGTTGCAGGAAAACAAAACAAGGAAATTTG
The DNA here is from genome assembly GCA_035042425.1 of Drosophila flavopinicola. Classification (NCBI taxonomy): domain Eukaryota; kingdom Metazoa; phylum Arthropoda; class Insecta; order Diptera; family Drosophilidae; genus Drosophila; species Drosophila flavopinicola. Next base: position 42,492 of record JAWNLL010000526.1, read on the forward strand.
TAACAGTCGGCTCTTCAAGCAATTTTGTCAGCGATCATCAAAACGGCTTGTGGCGTAAGGAGTAAAGTTGCGAACTGGTGAGCGTAAGGTCCTGGGTTCAAGTGCCAACGGCGACTTTGGTCATTTATTTTAATTTTTTCTTATTCTTCTTTTCAAATATATAATAACTGTAATCAAATTCATTTATTTTCAATTTCCTAAATTGTTTCTAATTTTTTTTTTCATACATAAAGTAGCTTTAATAGAATAATTCAAAAGAAAAATTTAAATTCATTGGCAAAACCAATGCCACGCGAAAAAAAATATGGATCTCAAATTCTGAATATAAGCTCTCCTATGTTCAGATTAAGTTTTATGACAATTCAATTTCCGACAGTGGATTTGAAAGGTATAAGAGCAACAGGCACAAAATTTGGTATGTATATTGTAGTATATTATAGTATAGAAAAACTGAAACTTGTTATACTCTTTTCGAAGAAAATAGTATATTAAGTTTGTCCTGAAGTTTGTAACGCATAGATGGAAGCGTCTGAGACCCCCAAAAGTTACTGCCAGTATGCTTAGAAAAACAAAACAAATTGATCTAGCCATGTCCGTCTGTCTGTCTGTCTGTCTGTCTGTATGTATGCAAACTAGTCCCTCAGTTTTTGAGCTATCGCGATGCAACTTTGCACAGACACTTATTATTCAAGGGGACAGCACATTGGTCGGAGCCGGCCGGATCGGACCACTATATCTTATAGCTGCCATACACCTCAAAGTCGGTTTCGGCCATAAATCCGATGTTTTCAAAGCAATTGCCTTAAATTTCCTTGTACACTTGAACATCTTTATAACTCATCAATGGGTAAAATCGCAAATCGATTGAGTCATAAACAGCGAAGATATGCGTCATTAAATGTTTTGAAAAAACAGGTGCATATGAGCAAACAAAGTCAAGCGCAAGAAAGCTTTTGATAGTCTGCTCTTCAAGGTATTTTGTCACCGATCATCAAAACGGTTTGTGGCGTAAGGCGTAAAGAGCCGCGCTAACGAACGCAAGTTTCGCAAGTTCGAGCCTCGGCGGCGACTGATTGTTAATTTAATACTTTTTTCTTTTTCTTCCTTTCAAATATATAACTGTAATCAAATTAATTTGCTTCCAATGGCTTAGAACAAAAACAATGCCACGCGAAAAAACAAATGCTGAAAAACGCGAGTTGCAGGTTGCAGGAAAACAAAACAAGGAAATTTGTAACAGTCGGCTCTTCAAGCAATTTTGTCAGCGATCATCAAAACGGCTTGTGGCGTAAGGAGTAAAGTTGCGAACTGGTGAGCGTAAGGTCCTGGGTTCAAGTGCCAACGGCGACTTTGGTCATTTATTTTAATTTTTTCTTATTCTTCTTTTCAAATATATAATAACTGTAATCAAATTCATTTATTTTCAATTTCCTAAATTGTTTCTAATTTTTTTTCATACATAAAGTAGCTTTAATAGAATAATTCAAAAGAAAAATTTAAATTCATTGGCAAAACCAATGCCACGCGAAAAAAAATATGGATCTCAAATTCTGAATATAAGCTCTCCTATGTTCAGATTAAGTTTTATGACAATTCAATTTCCGACAGTGGATTTGAAAGGTATAAGAGCAACAGGCACAAAATTTGGTATGTATATTGTAGTATATTATAGTATAGAAAAACTGAAACTTGTTTATTGTTCAATTCGGTAGCACTTATGAATGCTAAGGGACGCGTCCACGAGCTGCGGATAGTGAAACGTCCCTGTTTACATGAATACCTTTATATATTTTATTTTATATGTAGGGGTATATGTATGCGACATTAATAGCTGCGAATTAAATAAGCAGTCACGGAAAAATAGTGAAAATTGATTAAAGGTTCGAAAAGAGTATTTAATCTTCGGCACGCCGAAGATAATCCTTCTCCACTTGTTTATTGTTCAATTCGGTAGCACTTATGAATGCTAAGGGACGCGTCCACGAGCTGCGGATAGTGAAACGTCCCTGTTTACATGAATACCTTTATATATTTTATTTTATATGTAGGGGTATATGTATGCGACATTAATAGCTGCGAATTAAATAAGCAGTCACGGAAAAATAGTGAAAATTGATTAAAGGTTCGAAAAGAGTATTTAATCTTCGGCACGCCGAAGATAATCCTTCTCCACTTGTTTTTTTTTTCACACTCTGTTTAATTTAATTTATTTATTTTTTTCGGCTTGAATGTTATCGCTGGATCCTCTTTAATAAAAAAGGATCCTACCGGCTGCGCCAATTTTGTACACGTAGGCTAGGTTTATCAAAAAATAATAATTTCGGCAACGTTATTATAAACACGACGTTCAGATATTAGTGGCAAGAATCAACTCACTGTCTTTATTCAAAATGTATAAAATGAAGACTTTACATAGATTGTTTAATATACGTACATGTGTCTTACATTCTATTCGTGTTGCTACATGTACTTGGATGATTTGCTGATAAGACTTTTTCTACATACATGTGTCTTACATTCGACGTTGCATTTGTGTTCGATTGTGAAACCGAATGCTTAATATTTTAAAAGAGGTTATTAACTCTTGTTGCGATATCGTTTATTTAGCATTTAAAGAGTTCAATAACTCCTGTACTTTCTGGCTAATTGGGTTTAGTTGAATGTCTGGATTTGCGTTATGTTCTGGGAATGGAGTGGATTTATACATAACTCGGGCAGCTTGGCAATGGCTGGCGCCTTAGCTTACCCATATCCAGCTTATAGGCGGAGCCAAAAGGCTCGGCATCGGCCGCATCGCATAGTTCTCGGAAGCAGCGAGCCTTGCTGCTCTGTATTGCCTTTTTGATATATCGTCGACATACAGCATATGTGATAAGCCTTTCCTCAAAGATCGCACTGCCTCTTCTCGCCCTTTGCATGCGCCTTCTGGCTGCGAGGCACTCCCTCCGTGCGGCTGCGATTTCACCGTTCCAGCAGGGGACTGGTCTGCGTTTATGCCATCCAGCTGCTGCTGTACCCATTGCGGAGTTGCAGGCCGACTTAACTGCCTGAGCCATGGCGTCTGCACAGCCGTTGGCGTCACTCTGAGATTAAAGCGACAATGGTGCTCTCATTGGATATATCTCAGTGGATAAGTCAGTGATCACGGCGAAGTGGTCACTGTGGGTGTATACTGGAGATACAGCCCAAGAACTTATCCGGGCAAGCCTCGGACTGACGAAGGTAAGGTCGATGATGGACTCCCTACCGGACTTACTGAACGTGCTCTTCATTCCATCGTTTAGGAGGCACACATTCAGCGGCCCAAAAGCCTCGAGAAGAATTTCACCTCTTCGCTTGGTCCTTATATTTCCCCACTCGGTGGCCCATGCATTGAAGTCCCCAGCGATGATGACTGGCGATCGTACACGTGCATCCCGAGCTATCTCTCCAACAATCCTTGCATACTCGGCATCGGGAATACTCGGGGCTATATAGCAGCTGTATATGAAGATGTCTCCGCATTTCGCTCTCGCATATCCGTTTCTGGCTGTTCGCTGCGCTAATTGGGATGGTGGTATGCCACAGCTCCATATGGCAGCGGCCCCGGCAGCGCTTCTATGCCATATGCCATCATGTTTGGCTACGTACGGCTCGCTTATGATGGCGATGTCGACACCTTCCTCCACTATCGTCTGTGGAAGCTGGTCTTGGGCCGCTCTACAATGGTTTAAGTTCAGATGTATGAACTTAACCATTTTGGAGTGCTTTTAGTGCCTTCCTGTACTCCGGGCAGTTCCTACTTAATACCGAGTGTGCAATGTTCCCGGGGTTTGGGTCCCGTCTCGTGCACAGAATGCATTTGGGCTCATTCTGGCATTGCTGACTTTTATGGCCTACTCTTCCACACTTAAAGCAAGTCTCTCTTGAGACTGCCTGCTGACTCCTACATCTGGTAGAGGTGTGTCCAAAACCCATGCATTTAAAGCATCTGGTTGGCTCAATTCTTCTACGGATACGGCAGACAACCCATCCTATGCGCACTTTGCCCACCTTCAGCCATTTGTCAGCAAGCCTGGGCGCCAACTTCATTGTGGCAATTTCTGTGCCTTCATAGGTCTTTCTAAGGGTGGGAAAGGCTTCCGTGGGGATATCCTTATCCACTTCAGCGAAGAGTGCCTCCAGTACTTCATCAGCTGTGGTCAGCTCGTCAAGGCCCTGGACTTCTATCTGCACTGTTTCGTGTAGCGCCTTCACATCCACTTTCCCAGTGAGCGTTGTTCGGATCGCATTTTGAAGTTTAGCAGTTACAGGGTCGGAGGGCTTCTACATTTTAAGCAGGAGATCGCCGGTTGCCGTTCTTCTTATGCCCTGTACGTGGCTTCTCCAACTTTGCAGGGCAGGTGCAGACTTAACCATTTTAAGTACATCGGCATAGGGGGTATTGTCGGTGCACTTAATGATAATGGCGTCTCTTCGCATGGGTTTCATCCTGGTCTTGGATAGTTTCCCTTTGACTTCCGTCCATTTGGAAAAGCTTCTAGAGTCTCTGGATGGGAGGAAGACAGGTGGGTCATTTGCAGCCTGCTTCGGTGCTATCATATGCGTAGTAGGCGGCTCGCGAACATTTTTATACTCTTTTCGAAGAAAATAGTATTTTAAGTTTGTGCTGAAGTTTGTAACGCATAGAAGGAAGCGTCGGAGACCCCCAAAAGTTACTGCCAGTATGCTTAGAATGACAATACAAATTGATCTAGCCATATCCGTCTGTCTGTCTGTCTGTCTGTCTGTCTGTCTGTATGTATGCAAACTAGTCCCTCAGTTTTTGAGCTATCGCGATAAAACTTTGCACAGACACTTAATATTCCAGGGGACAGCACATTGGTTGGAGCCGGCCGGATCGGACCACTATATCTTATAGCTGCCATACAACTTGAAGTCGGTGTTGGTCATAAATCCCATGTTTTCAAAGCTATCGCGATGAAACTTTGCACTGATACTTATTATTCAAAGAGACATTACATTGGTTGGAGCCGGCCGGATCGGATCACTATATCTTAAAGCTGCTATACAACTGGCAATGAATTAAATATTAAAAAAACAAAAAAAAAATGTTACGCGACAAAACGATTTTGTGCAGCTTATGAAATTTCAGTGGTGCAGTTGGCAGAGTGAAAATTGCCTATAGGTTCGTAAAGAGTATAAAATCTTCGGCACGCCGAAGATAATCCTTGCCCACTTGTTTTGGGTGGCTTTCGGGCGTGCTGCCCGCGTTCTGGTGGCTTTTCCATTATCTCCAGTTTTCGGGGTAGTGCCTCTTTTGACACCTGCAGTTGGAGAAGTTTGGGTACCACTTTCTTGTCTTGTTGGCCAGCTCTGGGCTTGGCCATGACACCTAGGGCACTGGCTGTCATCGCGGTCTTCTGATGCCGTTTTGAATTGGGCTGCTACAATAATCTGCAGTTCTCTCATCCTTGCCAGCCTCTTTTTGTGGCTCGCATTTATTGATCTTTGAACCGGGTCTTTCTCGTTTACCTGGTACAAGAACTCATCGAGAATATTGCCAATTTCGTCAATATAGCCGAAATTATCCTGCTCTTCTTGGGGTCTTTGCTCGTCGAAGGGCTCATAGTTGGACTCGTCAGGTCACGGCCTCTTTTAGGAGTACCATTCTCTTCAGAGCCCTTGGCCGTTGCTCCAAACTGTATTCGGTCACACAATGTTGGTGGAGCCGAGGATGGTGCTCGGGCCGGCGGCGAACGGGCCAATCTGGGGGCCATGGGGAATGCTGCGGCCTCCTGCGCTGCTGTTATTTCCCTTGTAGCAATACTTGCTACTCCAGCCAAGTGGGCCACTGGCGTAGTAGTGTGTGTGTGTGTGTGTGTGTGTAAGGGTGGGACTGCCTTACACTCACACGACGGGCGTGGGTAAATGTCACATTAACCTTACCGGTACGATCCTTTGATGCTTTGTCATTACTAGTACGATCCTTTGATGCTTTGCCATTAGATCAAACACAACTCGAAACCGAGCCCACCGCAAGTGTGATTGTCCCGAAAATGGTTTGAACCATAAACAAGTCAACCTTTGTTATGTAGTCATAAAAGACGGTTAAGGTAAGGTCTGCAGATCTGTGCACCTGACTAGACTATAAGTGTTTAGGCGAGCACCTGTTTAGGAGCCAGCTGGCTGGACAGAATCGTTAATTAAACAGATGGTAGGGACCATTTCATAACATTATGTGATACTGATTTATAATAATGACCACTGATAACGATCATTAATTATAATACTTAATAATAATACCTGATAATTACCACCACCTCCCAAGCATTCACACAATATTTGGACCCCTACCTATTAAAAAAGCAATCAATTAATTTGGGGTTGACAGCTCCACTACCTTACATCCAGAGTGCCCAGTTTTTACAACCATTATATATATAGTGACATATGTATACAAAAACGCAAGTCTGAATTGAAATTTATCGATAACTTTTAAACGGTACCAGTTATCGATAAAATTAAGTAAACTTGATCTGTCCCGGGATTAGGAGAACTTATGTTCCAAATATGAAGTCTCTAGCTCTTCTCTTCTCTGATATCCGCGTGTTCATACAGACGGACGGACGGACGGACAGACAGACAGACGGACATGGCTAAATCGACTCGACTGTTAATACTGATCAAGAATATATATACTTTATATGGTCGGAGATGCTTCCTTATGCCTGTTACATACTTTTGCACAAAACCATAATACCCTTTTTACCCATTTTTAATGGGTTCAGGGTATAGAAATAGAAACACCCCTCCACCTGTCTCACTTCCAGCTGATAGTTCGGCATCCAGCAATCCCTCAAAATACTGAATTCCGATTTAACTACCATTCAATATCAGAATGTTAGAGGCCTTATGTCTAAACTTAAAAGTCTATTCTCTAATAGCACATCTTTTGAGTCAGATATTATCGCTTTCTCGGAAACTTGGTTAAACACGACTGTTTCCGATTGCGAAATTTTTTCAAATAATTTTAATATCTATAGACGTGACCGGCCGACAAGAGGTGGTAGTGTTCTAATTGCCACTAAAGCCACGCTCCAATCGGAGATTTTTATACCCTGAACCCATTAAAAATGGGTAAAAAGGGTATAATGAAGTTGTGCAAAAGTATGTAACAGGCATAAGGAAGCATCTCCGACCATATAATATATATATATTATTGATCAGTTTCAACAGCCGAGTCGATCTAGCCATGTCCGTCTGTCTGTCCGTCTGTCTGTCTGTATGAACACACAGATATCAGATACTACAAGAGCTAGAGACTTCATATTTGGAACATAAGTTCTCCTAATTCCGGGACAGATCAAGTTTATTTCATTTTATCGATAACTCGTACCGTTTAAAAGTTATCGATAAATTACGATTTCAGACTAGAGTTTTTGGGACATAACTTCAAAGTTATAAGAGCTAGAGGCCCCAAATTTGGCATGTATAATCTCAAATAGCATACACATGTAACAAATATTTCACTTTTTGGATACCGCCCCCAAAACCCCCAAAAAGTTCAAAAAACCCATTTTTAAAGGTACGACCTTGCAATTTGGTTCGGTCACACATATAGTCGACAATTGCTTGCCCCAAAAATTTCAATAAGATCGGACAATAAACATAGCAGTTGTTTAAGATTTAACTTTCCATTGTGTGGGGCTCAGCAAAAAGCAAGCTAACCGCATGCACTGCTGGTACTGCTTGTAGTGCAGCATGTGTGTGTTTAGATTAGTATGAATGATTGTAAGGACTGGGTTCAGGGTATCTCGTAGTCGGGCACTCCCGACAAGAGCACTCTTACTTGTTAATTTTACTATGCCCGCTGGTGTAGAAATTGTTGCTGTTAAAGTAATATTCCCATCAAACCCTCTTTTTATACCCTGAACCCATTAAAAATGGGTAAAAAGGGTATTATGGTTTTGTGAAAAAGTATGTGACAGGCATAAGGAAGCATCTCCGACCATATAAAGTATATATATTCTTGATCAGTATCAACAGTCGAGTCGATTTAGCCATGTCCGTCTGTCTATCCGTCCGTCCGTCCGTCCGTCCGTCTGTCTGTATGAACACGCGGATATCAGAGACTACAAAAACTAGCACTTCATATTTGGAATATAAGTTCTCGTAGTCCCGGGACAGATCAAGTTTATTTCATTTTATCGATAACTCGTCCCGTTTAAATGTTATCGATAAATTTCGATTTCAGACTAGCGTTTTTGGGCCTTAACTTAAAAGTTATAAGAGCTAGAGGCCCAAAATTTGGCATGTATAATCTCGAATAGCAAACACATGTAACAAATATTTTTCCTTTTTTGGATACCACCCCCCAATCCCCCCAAAAGTTCAAAAAACTCATTTTTGAAGGTATGACCTTGCAATTTTGTTGGTCACACATCTTATAGCCAATGTTATGTCCTACAAATTTTAGAAAGATCGGATAATAAACACAGAAGTTATTTAAGATTTTACTTTCCATTGTGTGGGGCTCAGTGAAAAAGCAAGCTAACTGCTTAAACCGCTTGCACAGCTTGCAGTATGTGTGTGATTGTATGTATGCACACTATTAGGCAAGTATTAATGGAAGTCAGAACTGGGTTCAGGGTATCTCTTAGTCGGGCACTCCCAACTAGAGCACTCTTACTTGTTATTACTTGATCTTATATCCCTCCTTCTTCTGATATTCAAGTTTATATGCGACACATATATTATATCAGAGAAGTTTCTACCCATGTGCGTGATAATGACCTTTTTATGGTTTTAGGCGATGTTAATCTGCCAAATATCACATGGTCATTTTTCAGCAGCACAAATGATCTTATTCCGTCAGCGCAGCATGATTTTCTTGATGGCATGCTTGATCTTTCGTTGTTTCAGATCAATTCAATTCATAACCAATTGAATAGAATACTTGATCTCGTTTTTATCAACGACTGTCCCAGTGCTTCTGTGTCTAGGTCACTTCCAATAACAGTCCCTGAAGATTCTTACCATCCCACTATAGAAATATCTCTTTTCTTTTCAAAGGTCTCCGCCTTACCTTCACCAACCTCAAATATGCCAATATTTTGTTTTCGTAAGGGGAATTACACCCTACTTAATCAGCTTATTTATTTAACTGATTGGTCTTTTTTAGACAATGCTTTTGACATAGATTTAGCTATTAAAAGATTTTACGAAATCATATATGCGCTCTTTGGCGTTTGCATACCTAAATACGTTCGAACATCTGGTTTAAAGAAACCACCATGGTTCACGCCAAGACTTTCTTACTTTTAAAAAATTTAAGAAGTCTGGCTCTAATCTCGACTTGTCTAAATACTCTATAGCCAAGTCAAACTTTTTTCTTCTAAACTCTCAATGCTACGAGAATTATCTTGCTCGCTGCAAACGTCAGTTTAGTCAGGATCCTAAACAATTTTACAATTTTGTGAATTCTAAGCGCAAATCTTCTGGTTTGCCTTCTTCGTTTTTTCTTGGGATGGAAAAAGCTAATAATGATTCTGCTGCTTCTGAACTATTTGCTAAATTTTTTCAGTCAACCTATTCCTCTGTCTCCCCTACTAATGTGTCTTATCCTTTTCAAATTTCATCTTCTAACCAACTATTTACTCCAACCATCTGTAACACTTCACTTCTATCTTCTATTAAATCTCTAAAATCTTCTTTCTCTCCAGGGCCTGACAACATCCCTAGTTGTGTGCTTAAGGAGTGCTGTACTTCACTTACTCAAGCATTGCTTAAGCTTTTTAATCCATCCCTTGATTTTGCAGTCTTCTCATCTATATGGATGGAATCGTTTGTTATTCCTTTACATAAAAAAGGTGGGAAGGCAGATATTTCGATTTACAGAGGCATTGCAAAGTTATCAGCCATCCCAAAATTGTTTGAAAAAATCCTTACGTCGACTTTGCAACATCTTTGTAAGTCGATTATTTCCCCTGCCCAGCATGGTTTTATTAAGAGTCGGTCCACTACGACCAACTTGCTTGAATTTACCTCCCTGGTAAATGATGCATTTCTATCGAAAATGCAAACTGTAGTTATATATACTGACTTCAGTAAAGCATTTGACTCTGATAACCATGATATACTGCTATATAAGCTTGATTGTTTAGGATTCCCTCATTTCTTTTATGGATTGCCACCTATTTGAAAGGTCGCACTCAAAGAGTATTGCCTAGGTCGACTACCTCGAAAATGGTTCACGTTACTTCTGGTGTACCCCAAGGTAGTCATCTTGGACCTTTATTGTTTACTCTCTTCATTAAAGACCTGCCTTCTATCATATCACACTCTCGTATTCTTATGTACGCAGATGATGTGAAACTCATTTTTTCGTACACCGATCCCTTGTGTCATACTCATCTGCAAGATGATTTGAACTCTATGCAGCGTTGGTGTTCGGCCAATCAACTGCATCTGAATTGTTCAAAATGTGTGTTCATGACTTTTAGTCGGACTAGACCCTACTTAACCACTTATACGATTGACAATGTTCCATTGCAACATATCTTTACAGTTAAAGATCTTGGAGTCATATTTGACAACAAGCATAACTTTAATATGCATATGTCGACTATCACTAATGAGGCCAAAGGTGTACTTGGCTTTATTAAGCGTTGGTCGAAAGAATTTAACGATCCTTTCATCACAAAACTGCAATATGTTTCTTTAGTTCGTCCTATCCTTGAATACTGCTCATGTATTTGGTGTCCGCAGTACCAAAACTTCCAAGAGCGAATAGAATCCTTGCAGAAGCAATTTCTGCTCTTTGCCTTAAGTGGACTTAACTGGGATCCCAATCTCCGTTTGCCATCGTATGCGAGTTGGCTTTTACTTATTAATCATCCGTCGTTAGTTAACCGTAGAACAATGCTTGGTGTTGTCTTCCTACACAAATTAGTTAACGGCGACATAGACTCTTCCTTTTTGTTAGCTCGCCTAAACATTTTTGTTCCTAGTAGGCCAACTAGAAACTACGTCCCCTTGATTATACCTTCATGCACGACAGATTACGCTTTGCACAATCCTCTTCGTGTGCTTTGCAAAGACTACAACAAAGTGTTCCATGTCATCTCGGTTGAGCTCTCTCTCCCACTAATAAAATCTTATATTATTTTGTATTTACGGGACTCCTCTGCCCGTGTTTAGTTTAAACTATTTTCCCTTTTCTTTCTTTATTTCGCTCCTTTAGTTTTCTTTATTCTCTCTCTATCTTCCATTTGTCACTTTATAAAATACTTTCTAATAGTATATACTAACTCATTATAAATACTTGTTTCCTTTTAAATATTAACAAACTACCAAACAAATTTTTATTGATTTTTGGTTTGATTGGGTTTTTCTGGGTTTTCCCCAATCCTTGCAATAAATGTTGGACCAATGATTTAATTTTGCTATTGATATCCCCAGAACCTAACGTAATTTTCACTTTATATCTTTAATTTAATATATTTAATATTTTAAATTTGTAGATACATTTAAATGTTTTATAATTTCATATAAATTCTTTTGTGTCGACTGTCAATAGTCGACAATAAATAAATAAATAAAAAATAAATAAATAATAAAAATAAAGTATATTTTTTTATAACAATCTTGTTTGGAATACGTAATTGGCGCATTGTGTCAAAGTGAAAACGTTTAGAAACACAATTGACACATCCGCTAAAGAACGTTCGTGAATAAGTGACTTAATTGACACCGTCGCTAACAAAAGTGAGTGCATAAGTGATATATAACCGCAGCTCAAACAAGCCCAGGGCCAAATAAAACAAGTGCCCGTATTTGAAGGAGAAACGGAACAACTAACAGCATTCGTGAATATAATGCAGTTATATCCGACCACTGATATCAAGCAACACAGCGTACTCTGTGGATCAATTGAACTTCAGACGACTGGAGCAGCGCAACGCGTCGCACAACTAACAGCAGTTACAGCCTGGAAAGAATTCAGGAACGCCCTTATCGAAGAATTCAAGACGCAGACTCCATTTGAAGAACTACTCCGCAGATTGTACAGCACTAATTTTAACGGAAGTATCCGTAAGTTTGTTGAAGACTTAAAATATAAGTCATTTGTAATTTCAAATAAGTTAATATTAGAAGGAATACCTTCGAACACAATCTTGTACACAAATGCTATGAACAACATCATCAAAGATGTAGTTACAAGAAAATTACCTGACAGAATATTCATGACTCTTGCTAGATATGACATTACAACAGTATCAAAATTAAAACAAGTTGCTCAAAGAAAAGGATTGTATGCAAACATGAAATCATGATACTCGCAGGAATAAGGGAAATGAAAATCAAAATTACTACCAAGTGGCAGGTCCACCATATACTAACAACCATTCCAATTCACAAACCCCTAACCAAAACAACCAACAACAAGTGGAGAAGGATTATCTTCGGCGTGCCGAAGATTAAATACTCTTTTCGAACCTTAAAGCAAATTTTACTATTTTTCCGTGACTGCTTATTTAATTCGCAGATATTAATGTCGCATACATATACCCCTACGTATAAAATAAAATATATAAAGGTATTCATGTAAACAGGGACGTTTCACTATCCGCAGCTCGTGGACGCGTCCCTTAGCATTCATAAGTGCTACCGAATTGAACAATAAACAAGTTTCAGTTTTTCCAAAAAGTCAAAACTACATTACATATGTATACTACAATATACATACCAAATTTTGTGCCTGTTGCTCTTATACCTTTCAAGGCCGCTGTCGGAAATTGAATTGTCATAAAACTTAATCTGAACATACGAGAGCTTATATTCAGAATTTGAGATCCATATTTTTTTTCGCGTGGCATTGGTTTTGCCAATGAATTTAAGTTTTTCTCTTGAATTATTCTATTAAAGCTACTTTATGTATGAAAAAAAAATTAGAAACAATTTAGGAAATTGAAAATAAATGAATTTGACTACAGCTATTATATATTTGAAAAGAAGAATAAGAAAAAACGAAAATAAATGACCATTCGCCGCTGGTCTTGAACCCAGGACCTTTCGCTCAACAGTTCGCAACATTACCCACTACGCCACAAGCCGTTTTGATGATCGCTAACAAAATCCCTTGAAGAGCAGACTGTCAAAAGCTTTCTTGTTTTGCTTACACCAAGCAGTTTTAAAAATCGCTGACAAACTCGATTTATACTGAGCATTTGTTTTTTCGCGTGGCATTGTTTTTGTTCTAAGCCATTGGAAGCAAGTTAATTTGATTACAGTTATATGTATATGTGAAAGGAAAAAAAAGAAAAAAGTATTAAATTAACAATCAGTCGCCGCCGAGGCTCGAACTTGCGAAACCTGCGTTCGTTAGCGCGGCTCTTTACGCCTTACGCCACAAACCGTTTGGATGATCGATGACAAAATACCTTGAAGAGCAGACTATCAAAAGCTTTCTTGCGCTTTACTTTGTTTGCTCATATGCACCTGTTTTTTCAAAATATTTAATGACGCATATCTTCGCTGTTTATGACTCAATCGATTTGCGATTTTACCCATTGATGAGTTATAAGGATGTTCAAGTGTACAAGGAAATTTAAGGCAATTGCTTTGAAAACATCGGATTTATGGCCAAAACCGACTTTGAGGTGTATGGCAGCTATAAGATATAGTGGTCCGATCCGGCCGGCTCCGACCAATGTGCTGTCCCCTTGAATAATAAGTGTCTGTGCAAAGTTGCATCGCGATAGCTCAAAAACTGAGGGACAAGTTTGCATACATACAGACAGACAGACAGACAGACGGACATGGCTAGATCAATTTGTTTTGTTTTTATAAGCATATTGGCAGTAACTTTTGGGGGTCTCAGACGCTTCCTTCTATGCGTTACAAACTTCAGGACAAACTTAATATACTATTTTCTTCGAAAAGAGTATAATAAACATATCTTTACACCATATTTATTTTAAACTTGTTCAATGTTCATTTAAAAAGTTATTAAAGAAAACGCATGGTAGTTTCGTTGTCAAAATATATATGCCGCCGACTGTAGATCCGTCAGTAGAGACACACCCAAAGGGGGAGTCCCATTGTTCCCATTGCAGTCAGAAGTATATTCAATAAAATGGTTGACAAAACGGTTAGGGAATTTGCTGATGGTAATGCATCCCCAATTTCCCACATTCAAGCTAAAGAAATCATACAGGATCAAACGAAACATTGTAACACAATCCAAATTATAACTCTAACAACTCCTATTATTATTATAATTACACTAATAATATATTTTAGCTATAAGTACAAAAACATACCACACAAAATAATTGTTAAATTTAATAATTAATTAATTATACCCTCAATTCCAATATCAAACCAAAACGAAAATATTGTAATCGACCCATAACTATATCCTAAGATAATCGCCTGAGGACAGGCTAAATTTTTATGGATGGGGAAGTAACATATGTATTGCACCCATTATATATTCGCACCAACATATGTATTGCACCAAATACCTATTATGTACTCGCGCCCAAATACCACTGGGAAAAATATCAATTCAAGCGCTTACATAGTTATTGTAAACACACGATTGAATCGCTATTTCTACCAAAGGGTCAATTATGTCGACGTGGCATAAATCCAACCCACTCTCAATCTTTCGTCATAATTTCAAGAGAGAGATCCATCAGATCTCTGTTTACATAAGAGCAGAAAGCTCAGTCTCTTAAAAGTCCAATCTTTCAAAAGCTCATCAGCTAAAGATTTACTAAGCGCTAAACTGCACGTTATTCTTCAGTCGAGATTAACACCCTAAACTTCGAAGTTCAATTATTCGAGGTTATAATAAAAATAAAGTATATTTTTTTATAATAATCTTGTTTTGAATACGTAATAATATATATGTATAATGGTATATATGTAATATATATATATATATATATATCGCTCACGATTAAAATTGATATTCATAAGGATACATCTCCAAGTTAAACAAGTGAGAACGTTGCAGTCGGGCGGAGCCGACTGCGTAATACTCTGATACCATTTTAAGAACAGCTGAAAGCAAGTGAACAGAAAATTTTTGCTGGTGTTTGGGTGACCCGAAATCGGCATTCCAAGTTTTTGGGAACGGAAGGGGCATGGTCGATCTTAAGAGGGGTGACCAGAAGTCTATCTACCAATTTTGGTGACTCTAGCTCTAAAACTGTGGAAGATATAAGCTTTCGCGATTTTTGGGGGCGGGAGGGGGCGTGGCCCCAAAAATTTGGCCGATCTTTAGAGGGAGTGACAAGAAGTCTATCTTACAAATTTCTTGACTCTAGCTCTAAAACTGTGGAAGATATACATTTTCACGATTTTTGGGGGCGGGAGGGGGCGTGGCCCCAAATTTTTTTTTACCGATATTTAGAGGGGCTGACCAGAATTCTATCTTCCAAGTTTAATGACTCTAGCTCTGAAACTGTGGAAGATATAAATTTTCGCGATTTTTGGGGGCGGGAGGGGCTTGGCCCCAAAATTTTTTGCCGATCTTTAGGGGGCTGACAATAAGTCTATCCTCCAATTTTGGTGACTCTAGCTCTAAAACTGTGGAAGATATACATTTTCGCGATTTTTGGGGGCGGGCGGGGGCGTGGCCCCAAAATTTTTGTCCGATCTTTAGAGGACTTGGCCAGAAGTCTACCCTCAAAGTTTGGTGGCCCTAGCTCTTAAACTGTGCGAGATATAGGCTTCCGTGTTTCGTGGGGGCGGGGTGGCTGGGGGGTGTTCTAGTGGGCGTGGCAGGAAAATCCAGAACGCAATCTTTTGGGCTGGTCAGCCCTAGTCTAAATTCCAAATTTGGGGACTCTAGCTTCAAAATTGCGGGAAATATACACGTGTTATCGAATTGTGCATTCATGTATATCGATTTTCGCGATTACGGGGGCGGGAGTGGGCGTGGTCAAAATTTTGTTTCTGTAATCTGTAGAGGACGTCACCAGTAATATATATTCCAAATATGGTGACTTTAGCTCTAAAACTGCGGGAGATATAAGCGTTTCAAATTAATTTTGGAGGGGGGCTGGTGGGCGTAATAATGGGCGTGGCCGATTAACCTAGGATCCAATTTTTTCGGGAGGTCACCAGCAATATACCTACCAAATTTGATTACTCTAGCTTCAAAATTGTGGGAGTTATTCACGTTTAATCGATTTGTGATTTGAGGTGTATCGACATGTTATCGATTTGCCAGCCTCCCAGTGGGCGTGGCATAAATTTGGAATAAACTTGATCTGAAGCAGATAGCTATAATCATATCGCAAAAGATTTCAAGAGTCTATCTAATATCGTTTCGGAAATACGCGCGTTCATCCAGACAGACAGACGGACAGACGGACGGCCTGACGGACATTCGACAAAACCAATATACTATGAGTACCTTCGGTATCAGAGTATAAAAATACTTTTAGGTTTCCTAAATTACTCTGAATCAATTTATTCTTTACTTTAAAAGCTATTATTGCAAAACGACGGCGTTTTCTATCGGCTGAAAGTTTTACATTCCAAACATGATGAGTACCCTGAGAAAGTGTTGGGCTTAGATAGCAATCCCAACTACGGAAATCCAGCGGTAGTGCACCTCCATTTTTTGTTACAGTAAACATTTCTAATTTCCTCTCATCACTGAGAGATACATGCGGTATTTACCATGTTGTGTTAGAAATATTTAATTTATATTCATTTGTTACAATTTTATTATGAACTACATCCTTCATGCTCTTAGTCAAAGTAGTATGAGTTCATGTTCACAATTTAATAGGATCTTGTTACAGTCTTCAGCAAATCCAAGCAAGTGCTTTAGAGGGATGGAGAAATTAAAATGTTCAGTGTTTGAAAGGTCTCTGTCATTCCCATTGAACCAACCAGAATTCCCAAGCATCTGACTATCAAGATTATTCAAGGAAATATAGTTTTTTATACATGGTGTAGTACAAACAAAACGCGTCTTATCACTTTCGACACCATTAAGCTCATATTGAACTTCATCAAAACTATATCCCATACAAACTCTAATACCGAAGGTACTCATAGTGTATTGGTTTTGTCGGATGTCCGTCAGGCCTTCCTTCTGTCCGTCTGTCTGTCTGGATGAACGCACGTATTTCCGAAACGATATTAGATAGACTCTTGAAATCTTTTGTGCTATGATTAGAGCTATCTGTTTCAGATCAAGTTTGTTCCAAACTTATGCCACGACTACTGGGAGGCTGGCAAATCGGTAACATGTCGATACACCTAAAATCACAAATCGATTAAACGTGAATTTCTCCCACAATTTAGAAGCTAGAGTAATCAAATTTGGTAGGTATATTGCTGGTGACCTCCCAAAAAAATTGGATCCTAGGTTAATCGGCAACGCCCATTATTACGCGCACCAGCCCCCCCTCCAAAATTAATTTGAAATGCTTATATCTCCCGCAGTTTTAGAGCTAAGGTCACAATATTTGGAATATATATTACTGGTGATGTCCTCTACAGATCACAGAAAAATTTCGACCACGAAAATCCATATACATGAATGCACAATTCGCTAACACGTGTATATTTATTTTTGAATTTAGACTAGGGCTGACCAGCCCAAAAGATTGCGTCCTGGATTTTCCGCCCACGCCCAGCCACCCCGCCCCACGAAACACGGAAGCCTATATCTCGCACAGTTTTAGACCTCGGACCACCAAACTTTGACGGTAGACTTCTAACCAAGTCCTTTAAAGATCATCCGAAAAATTTGGGGGACACGCCCTC
Organism: Drosophila flavopinicola; assembly: GCA_035042425.1. NCBI lineage: Eukaryota > Metazoa > Arthropoda > Insecta > Diptera > Drosophilidae > Drosophila > Drosophila flavopinicola. Next base: position 60,273 of record JAWNLL010000526.1, read on the forward strand.
TCCCGAACCCAAAAATCGCAAAAATGTATTTGTTCCTTAGTTTTAGAGCTAGAGTCACCAAAATTGGAATATAGACTTCTTGTCACCCCCTCTAAAGATCGGCTAAAAATTTGGGGGCCACGCTCCCTCCCGCCCCTAAAAATCTCGAAAAATTTTATCTTGCACAGTTTTAGAGCTAAAGTCACCAAATTCGTGGGATAGACTTCTGGTCACCCCCTCTTAAGATCGGTAAAAAATAATTGCGAAAATTTGCGAAAATGTATATATTCCACAGTTTCAGAGCTAAAATCACCAAATTTGGAAAATAGACTTCTGGTCACCCCCTCTTAAGATCGACCACGCCCTCTCCCATCCCTAAAAACTTGGAAGGCCGATTTCTGGTCACCCATACACCAGCAAATTTTGAGACCCAGAGATTGTAAAAATATTTTGTTTTCAATTGATATTGCCCCCGATTTTGACCCTCTTCAAGAGTATAACTTATAATGTTTGGTGATGTGGTGTAACAGGTGTTTTTATTATAGATAATCATTCTTGACACCTTAAATGTAAACGAAGTGTTACACTCTCTTCACGAAGATTAACCAAGTTTCCGTCCTGATCTACATTCCGTATTATAATCGACTGTATCTCTCGCGTGTTCACGGGTAAATAATTTAGATTGTTTGGTCTCTCGCTCAATTTATAACCTGGAGGCACATTAATAGCAAACTCATGTAAAGCATGACTTGAAACCTGGTTTACATATGATCCGCTTACAATATTACATTCTAAGCGAATCGTATTGACTTTTAAAATATCAACAGGTTGATCTGATATGTGTAAGCATTCGGCTTAAGCTCTCTTTTATGTAACCCAAATAATCGCCCGATCGATCTGTTTTTAATAAAATAAAAAGAATGCTCCTTAAATCCTGAAATCATTACTTGAAGCGTGTTGTTATTGCTTTCGATCAGGGGGTGCTTTATTTTGATCGGTTATTTTTCCTTAATTTTCTCAGTAATAACATTACTTATATCGTTTAGCTCGTATGATCCGACGGGAATCTCAAAAACATGTTCTCCAATATGAAATAAATTATTCTCATGATCCACATTTGGTATTGAGTTAGACATATGAAAATCAATAAGTGCGCATTCATAATTTCCATTCAACTCAATGGTTTGATGATAGTTTGCCCTTAAAATAGATTTCTTCCCAGTCAATGTCGTTGTTGTCATTTCGAAAGATTAATGATGATTAAACTATTATGTAATTTTATTTCTATTTATTATTACTATTCTTATACTCTTTTCGAAGAAAATAGTATATTAAGTTTGTGCTGAAGTTTGTAACGCATAGAAGGAAGCGTCTGAGACCCCCAAAAGTTACTGCCAGTATGCTTAGAAAAACAAAACAAATTGATATAGCCATGTTCGGCTGTCTGTCTGTCTGTCTGTCTGTCTGTTTGAGCTATCGCTATAAAACTTTGCACAAAGACTTATTATTCAAACAGACAGCACATTGGTCGGAACCGGCCGGATCGGACCACTATATCTTATAGCTGCCATACAACTGGAAGTCGGCTTTGGCCATAAATCCCATGTTTTCAAAGCTATCGTGATAAAACTTTTCACAGATACTTATTATTCAAACATACATAGCATTGATCAGAGCCGGCCGGATCGGATCACTATATCTTTTAGCTGCCATACAACTGGAGGTCGGTTTCGGCCATAAATCCCATTTTTCCAAGCTATCGCAATGAAACTTTGCACAGATACATATTATACAAATATACATCACATTGATCGGGGCCGGCCGGATCGGATCACTATATCTTAAAACTGCCATACAACTGGAAATAAATTTAATATTTCAATTCAAATTGATATCATATGATATACATTTTTACAGATGAAAGTGCTGCAGTTAGCAGAGTGAAAATTGTCTAAAGGCTCGAAAAGAGTATAAAAATAACCGAAGATAATCCATTCCCACTTGTTACTATGTTATTTAAATTGATATGTAATCGGAGAATCATCGCTTATAGCGTCCACTGTCTATAGAATAGTCTTTGCTTATTAGTAAAAATCCATACTTATCTTTCCAGCAGAATTGACAAATTTTCTTAAATGTTTCAATATTCATATCTAGTATACCCACGTGATCTTAATTTTGATACTCTTATACCGAAGGTACTCATAGTATTGGTTTTGTCGGATGTCCGTCAGACCGTCTGTCTGTCTGTCTGGATGAACGCACGTATTTCCGAAACGATATTAGAAAGACTTGAAATCTTATATGTAATGATAATAGCTATCTGCTTCAGATCAAGTTTGTTCCAAATTTATGCCACGACTACTGGGAGGCTGGCAAATCGATAACATGTCGATGCACCTCAAATTACAAATCGATTAAACGTTAATGTCTCCCACAATTTTGAAGCTCGAGTTATCAAGTTTGGTAGGTATATTGCTGGTAACTTCCTGAAAAAATTGGATCCTAGGTTAATCGGCCATGCCTATTATTACGCCCACCAAATTAAATTGAAATGCTTATATCTCCCGCAGTCTTACTGGTAACGTCCTCTACAGATCACAGACAAATTTCGACCACGCCCACTCCCGCCCCCGTAATTGCGAAAATCGATATATTTGATAATGACAATTCGATAACACGTGTATATTTCCCAAAATTTTAAAGCTACAGTCCCCAAATTTGGAACTTAGACTAGGGCTGACCAGCCCAAAAAATTCCGTCCTGGATTTTCCGGCCACGCCCACTTGGGGCCACGCCCTTACCGGCTCCGCCCGACTGCAACGTTCTCACTTGTTCATATTTAATTCGTCCCGCTTAAACATTATTATCATATTATCGCTATCACTCACAAGGTGTTTTGGGATACGTGTATATGTTTGACATAAATAAAACGCATCGATTTTATTATGTCGTCCCATGCAAAGGAACACACGAATGTTATCTTGTTTTTCACAGGCTACATCATGAAATATATATACATATATATATATTGGAATTGGTTTTTGCTTTATTTGGTGCAATAGCATTTTCATTTTCAGAAAATGTATAATAACCCACCCCTTTTATCGGCTTAACCAATCCTTTCAAGTATTCATGTTCCGGCTGATATAGAGACTTTCACTATAAATAAATATTTTCATACTTTAATCCAATAGGGCTTTCAATCATATTAATATTTATATATGTCTTTCCACAATTAGATGGTTAGATGGTAGTAGATAGTTGGGTAATACACTGCGGTGTTTAGCTTGATTTTTCTTATCATTTTTAAAATCGATATTTCTGACTTCTATGTGTGTTTTGTTTTATTAATCGCATATTTGACTTCGTTTTTTCATTAGCTCATTACTCACTAACAAGTCTTAGAAGAAGAACTGCTGCCTGCAGAGTACATGATTTAGCCTATTCTAAACACAAAGACTTAAACGATCGCCATATAGCTGATTCTACTTTGGCTCAAAGCCCGTGGGAACGTGTGAAAGCCGCTGACAGCACTCACTAACAAGTCTTAGAAGAAGAACTGCTGCCTTCAGAGTACATGATTTAGCCTATTCTAAACACAAAGATTAAACGATCGCCATATAGCTGATTCTATTTTGGCTCAAAGCCCGTGGGAACGTGTGAAAGCCGCTGACAGCACTCTAGGAGAAACAAGTGAGAACTTTGCAGTCGGGCGGAGCCGACTGCGTAATACTCTGATACCATTTTAAGAACAGCTGAAAGCAAGTGAACAGAACATTTTTGCTGGTGTTTGGGTGACCCGAAATCGGCCTTCCAAGTTTTTGGGGACTGGAGGGGCGTGGTCGATCTTAAGAGGGGTGACCAGAAGTCTATTTTCCAAATTTGGTGATTTTAGCTTTAAAACTGTGGAAGATATACATTTTCGCGATTTTTGGGGGCGGGAGGGGGCGTGGCCCCAAATTTGTTTCGATCTTTAGAGGGGGTGACAAGAAGTCTATCTTCCAATTTTGGTGACTCTAGCTCTAAAACTGTGGAAGATATAAACTTTCGCGATTTTTGGGGGCGGGAGGAGGCGTGGCCCCAAAAATTTTTTCCGATCTTTTGAGGGCGTGACAAGAAATCTATCTTATAAATTTGGTGACTCTAGCTCTAAAACTGTGGATGATATACATTTTCGCGATTTTTGGGGGCGGGAGGGGGCGTGGCCCCAAATTTTATTGACGATCTTTGGGGGGGCTGACAATAAGTCTATCCTCCAATTTTGGTGACTCTAGCTCTAAAACCGTGGAAGATATACATTTTCGCGATTTTTGGGGGCATGCGGGGGCGTGGCCAGAAGTCTAACCTCAAAGTTTGGTGGCCCTAGCTCTTAAAATGTGCGAGATATAGGCTTCCGTGTTTCGTGGGGGCGGGGTGGCTGGGGGGCGTTCTAGTGGGCGTGGCCGGAAAATCCAGGACGCAATCTTTTGGGCTGGTCAGCCCTAGTCTAAATTCCAAATTTTGGGACTCTAGCTTCAAAATTGCGGGAAATATACACGTGTTATCGAATTGTGCATTCATGTATATAGATTTTCGCGATTACGGGGGCGGGAGTGGGCGTGGTCGAAATTTTGTTTCTGTAATCTGTAGAGGACGTCACCAGTAATATATATTCCAAATATGGTGACTTTAGCTCTAAAACTTCGGGAGATATAAGCATTTCAAATTAATTTTGGAGGGGGGCTGGTGGGCGTAATAATGGGCGTGGCCGATTAACCTAGGATCCAATTTTTTCGGGAGGTCACCAGCAATATACCTACCAAATTTGATTACTCTAGCTTCAAAATTGTGGGAGTTATTCACGTTTAATCGATTTGTGATTTGAGGTGTATCGACATGTTATCGATTTGCCAGCCTCCCAGTGGTCGTGGCATAAATTTGGAATAAACTTGATCTGAAGCAGATAGCTATAATCATAACGCAAAAGATTTCAAGAGTCTATCTAATATCGTTTCGGAAATACGTGCGTTCATCCAGACAGACAGACGGACAGACGGACGGCCTGACGGACATTCGACAAAACCAATATACTATGAGTACCTTCGGTATCAGAGTATAAAAACAGCTGCGAGTTTTGTCCCAAACGCCATGAAAGCCAAACAAAAGTTTGGTATGGGTTTCAAACGTGGTGAAAAGAAAAAGTCATGTCAGAAAAAGTAAAAATTTATGCATGCCGTTAGAGCAGCTACTAGCGTATTGAAGAAATTGCTAGGAAAGAAGAAGAGAATAAACGCCACAGCAAAAAAATACAAGCCATTGCTTTAGGGAATGGGTTATACCTAAAACTATCAACCTATCAAACCTATCAACAAATCTTTTAGTTGAGCTTCCCAATAAACCGCTTTCAAACATTGATATTATGAAATTCCGTTGCGCACATATTGCTTATTTCAGAGGTGTGTTTATGAGAGATTTGTTACCAAAACGAATGCGAACAAGAGTGCTCTAGTCGGGAGTGCCCGACTTGGAGATACCCTGAACCCAGTTCTGACTTCCATTAATACTTGCCTAATAGTGTGCATACATACAATTACACACATACTGCCAGCAGTGCATACGGCTTAAGCAGTTAGCTTGCTTTTCGCTGAGCCCCATACAATGGAAAGTTAAATCTCAAATAACTTCTGTGGTTATTGTCAGATCTTACTGAAATTCTTGGGACATACAATTGTCAATAATATATGTGACCAAAACAAATTGCAGGGTCGTACCTTCAAAAATGCTTTTGGGTAGATTGGAGGGTGATATCCAAAAAGTGAAATATTTGTTACATGTGTATGCTATTGGAGATTATGCATGCCAAATTTGGGGTCTCTAGCTCTTATATCTTTGAAGCTATGTCCCAAAAACGCTGGTCTAAAATCGAAATTTATCGATAACTTTTGAATGCGACGAGTTATCGATCAAATGAAATAAACTTGATCTGTCCCGGGACTACGAAAACTTATATTCCAAATATGAAGTCTCTAGCTTTTATAGTCTCTGATATCCGCGTGTTCATACAGACAGACAGACAGACAGACGGACAATGCTAAATCGACTCGGCTATTGATACTGATCAAGAATATATACACATTATCTGGTAGGAGATGCTTCCTTATGCCTGTTACATACTTTTGCACAAATCCATAATACCCTTTTTACCCATTTTTAATGGGTTCAGGGTATAAAAACGCAAGATCATTAAATAATTTTTATACTCTGATACAGAAGGCACTCATAGTATATTGGTTTTGTCGGATGTCCGTCAGGCCGTCCGTCTGGCCATATGTCCTTCTGGCCGTCTGTCTGTCGGTCTGTCTGGATGAACGCACGTATTTCCGAAACGATATTAGATAGACTCTTGAAATCTTTTGTGTTATGATTATAGCTATCTGGTTCAGATCAAGTTTGTTTAAAATTTATGCCACGCCCACTGGGAGGCTGGCAAATCGATAACATGTCGATATACCTTGAATCACAAATCGATTAACCGTGAATATCTCCCACAACTTTGAAGCTAGAATAATCAAAAAATTTTATCCTTGGTCAACCGGTCACGCCCTTTATTACGCCCACCAGCCCCCCCTCCAAAATTAATTTGAAATGCCTATATCTCCCGCAGCTTTAGAGCTAAGGTCACCATATTTGGAATTTATATTACTGGTTACGTCCTCTACAGATCACAAAAAAATGTCGACCACGCCCACTCCCGCCCCGTAATCGCGAAACTCAATAAACATGAATGCACAATTCGATAACACGTGCATATTTCCCGCAATTTTGAAGTTTGTGTCCCCAAATTTGGAATTTAGACTTGGGCTGACCAGCCCAAAAGATTGCGTCCTTGATTTTCCGGCCACGCCTACTAGAACGCCCCCCAGCCCCCCGGTCCTCACGAAACACGGAAGCCTATATCTCACACAGTTTTAAAGCTAGGGCCACCAAACTTTGAGGGTTTATTTCTGGCCAAGTCGTCTAAAGATCGGCCAAACAATTTTGTGGCCACGCCCTCTCCCGCCCCCCAAAAATCGCGAAAATGTATATCTTTCACAGTTTTAGAGCTAGAGTCACCAAAATTGGAAGATAGACTTATTGTCACCCCTCTAAAGATGCGGGGCCACGCCCCCTCCCGCCCCCGAAAATGAAAATTTATATCTTCCACAGTCTTAGAGCTAGACTCACCAAATTTGTAAGATACTCTTCTATATAGTCTAGATAGACAGATAGTCTTCCCCCTCCTGTCATCAAAAACGTGGAAGGCCGATTTCTGGACACCCATACACCAGCAAAAATGTTCTGTTCACTTGATTTCAGCTGTTTTTAAAATTGTATCAGAGTATTACGCAGTCGGCTTCTCCCGACTGCAACGTTCTCACTTGTTGTATTTGAATAGTGTAAATCTTCAATTAAAATAAAAATGTGGATTTTTAACAAGTACAGATTTCACCCCCATTATCTGGATGCAGCAATACAAACGTAATTTCATTGATTTAGAAAATATGAATGGATACAATAAAAAATATATTTAGTATACTCAGAGTTTATTCAGTTAAGAAATGAACAGTTTGAATTGAATTGAACAATTATTGATCACCCATTAATTGATACAATTAATCTTATTTTTAAGATTAGAAAGACATATAGGCAATGTGTAATAATATTAAATCAGTATGGTAATAAAATTGTATTTGAGAGTGAATCCTGGAGATCAATAACTAGTGATGATGGTAAGAGTAAAATACGAGGTGATGGTATACGAACCTACGCTTGGTAACATCATTTTTATACCCTGAACCCATTAAAAATGGGTAAAAAGGGTATTATGGTTTTCTGCAAAAGTATGTAACAGGCATAAGGAAGCATCACCGACCATATAAAGATATATATTCTGGATCAGTATCAACAGCCGAGTCGATCTAAGCCATGTCCGTACATGTTCGTCCATCCGTCCGTCCGCCCGTCTGTATGAACACGCAGATATCAGAGACTACAATAGCTAGAGACTTCATATTTGGAATATAAGTTTTCGTAGTGCCGGGACAGTACAAGTTTGTTTCATTCTATCGATAACTTGTCTCGTTTCAAAGTTATCGATAAATTTCAATTTCAGACCAGTGTTTTTTGGCCATAACTTGAAAGTTATTGAGCAGAGGCCCCAAATTTGTCATTTATAATCTCGAATAGCATACTCATGTAACAAGTATTTCACTTTTTTTATACCACCCCCAAATCCCCCAAAAGGTAAAAAACTCATTTTTGAAGGTATGACCTTGCAATTTGGTTTGGTCACACATTTTATAGTTAATGTTATGTCCAAAATTAAATGATCGGACAATAAACACAGAAGTTATCTAATATTTAAGCAAGCTAACTTCTAAACCGCATACACTGCTTGCAGTATGTGTATGATTGTATGTTTGAACACTATTAGGCAAGTATGAATGGAAGTCAGAACTGGGTTCAGGGTATCTTGTAGTCGGGCACTGAGTGTCGTGATGGGTAGTGTCGGACGCTGATTTTTTCCATTATGATATTAATGTTGTTTCTGTTGCTGTTTAACGAAATTATTTATAGATAACCTTAGTAAAAATTATTTTAAGTCAACACAAGTATTAAATGTATTAATTTTGACATAATAACAACGAACTTAACAAAAATATGTAGTGTGGCTAAAATAAAAAAGTTATATTATACTGGGAAACATTGTTTTGTAAAATCAACTAGGCTTGAGAGTATACATTTTTTAATAAGCTGAGTGCGCAGCAGGTGGGAGCAAACTAAAAGCAATAATTAGATTTCGTAATTTTAATTAAGAAATTTAAAAACAAAAATTCGCACTTATGCCAACAAACCAAGTTACACAAGTAAAATTGGACACCTGACACTAGTCAAAATTAGCAGTTTCGATATAATTTTGCCTTGTTAGCCTGTAATCCTCAAAAAAATGTATATAAGAAAAAAAAAGTTTCTCAAAATATTTCGATTTTACACTTAAGGCGTCACGCTCCCAACTTTATATAAGAGCCAAGATCAAAAATCTTCATATTTTTCAGCAATATTTTTTTTTAATTGTTATTTAAGTCTATGTTTGCATTCAAAATTTAATGATCTTCGTGCAAGAAGTTTCGACGCACTGATAACAAATGTTGTTTTTCGTCGGTCGAACGGGAAATCCAAATATGCGATAAGGCAATGCCAAAACTTACAGTTATTTACTATCGCATAGTTTCTTATGCACTTTTTCTTTACTCTCTTACTTTCAGAAAGAACACTGCTTGCAGCCGTGAAAAAGATCCTAGCGCACAGGTGCGTGTGTGTGTGTGTATGTGTGTGTGTGTGTGTGTGTGTGTGTGTGTGTGTGGGACTGCCTTACACTCGCACTGCCTTACCGGTACGATCCGTTGATGCTTTGTCATTAGATCATAAGCAACTCAAATCTGAGCCCAAACAAGTCAACCTTTGTTATGTAGTCATAAAAGACAGATAGGGGTTGGTCTGCAGATCTGTCTCATCAGAATGTGAACACCTGTCTATACTTCATCTGATTAGGCAAGCACCTGTTTAGGATCCGGCTGGCTGGACAGAAACGTTAATTATACGGATGATATGGAGCCATTTCACAACATTATGTGACATTGATTTATAATAATGACCACTGAATATGACCATTAATTATGATCCTTGACAATAATCCCTGATAATGACCTCCACCTCCAAAACTTGCCACACTATTTGTACCCTACCCATTAAAAAAGCAATAAATTAATTTGTGGCTGACAGCTTCACTACCTGCCCATTCCCCTACTACTACCGCACGATGACTGCAGCACCATAACGGAGACGGTCCGGGGTGATTGGCACAGTGAACATCATAAGCATGGATGCGGAAGATGGAGCGGCAGTTCTAGTGTGTTTCTGAAACTAGGAGGATATCAATATCCGTTAGTTGGAGAAGATGTGCGACATCCAGGGTCTTGCCATGATGCCATTGTCGTTCCAAATAATGGTGTTCAGACCACAATTAGACATCGCGATGCAAATACGATGAAACATGGGCACCCTTCGTCAGGACCGCATTGACTCTCAAGTAGAACTCATTATCGACATCATCTGGTCAAAACGCGATATCAGCTTGTCAATCGCAGCCGCATGTGTTGAAGCACTAGCTTCCTGCTGTCTACGTATTTCGTCAATGAAGCTACGTAGTCTCTCCTGAGCAGGCAGAATTGTGAAAAACGAGGACAAATCACCAGGGATGCCAGAGCCAGGGACATTAAGCGTCCTACTATAGGCAGATTCGAGGTCTTTGGGGGCACCTGAGTTGTCGGCCAAGCATTTCGAGCTGAGACAGGGGTTACAGACTTCTTTTACTATAGACGTCGTTCAGTGTCGTTACCACTGCGCTTTGGAACCGCCTCCAGATAGGCTGGATAGCGTCTGAAAGCCGCGCTGTGATTGGACCCCCAGTTGATGCACTTGTATTGTTCCTCAGATGTAACCTGACACTTGTCTTTTTCATGTGTTTCATGATCACCCGAACACCTGGCACGTTTATGGGCAAGAAAGAGAAATGTTTGGAGTGACCAAACTCCTGACATCTGAAACATATCAAAGCCTTAGACCGCGGAGGGGGGACCTCGATTTTCACGACCTGATATGACAATGCTTTAATGTCATACATCTTTGTATTATTTGCAGCCGATTACAGCTCTATGTAGAACGTGTTACGGTTGTGCACACCATTCTCATCTGGTGGGTTGTAAATATTTCGAGGATTGTGTCCTTGAGCCCTTAGCTCAGCCTTTATATCCTCAACGTCGGTTGGCGCATGCAGACCCCTGGCAACAACCCTAAAGGCACGGTTCTCCTTCAGCTGGAAGGAGCTAAATGGGATTCCATTTTCGGTAAAAAGCTTTTGAATACTTCTCTAGGATACACCTTCTGAACAGGGTATCCTGCATGAAGACGGGCCTGTGATCTTCAGACTGAAGTCAATGGTAGCAGTACTGATCAGGGCAATGAGCCGTTTGATGTTGGGTGTATCCCCTATAAGAAAGGGAGGGGGACGCGGGCCAGAACTCTTTTGATTTGCTTAGGTAACTGTCGAGCACGGAGACACAGGCCGTCTAGGGGATGGTTGAGAGGACACGTTATGGTTCGGACCCGCAACTGCAGGGGCAGTCTTGCCATTAGAAGAAATCGCAGTGGTATTATGGCATCTGACATCTGACCCAGGGGCCCCTAAGGAAAGGGCAGGTATAGGGCTAACCTCTATTGATGCGACATCAGAGTGGTGCACGTCCATGGCGTCATCATCAGCCAATATGGAGTACCGCGACCGGAGTAGGCTGAGTCTGCAGACCCATGAGAGTCTGCATCAATAGGGCGAGTAGACAATGAGGGCTTCTTATGAGTAACCGGCTTAGCCGCCAGGCAGGCAGACTGGAAGCGATCCAGGACAGAGCCAAGTAGCTAGGAATTCACTGAAGTGTTATCTACATCGACATGTCCAGAAACATGAGAGCAGGGCACTTTAAAATTATTACGGTTCGTAACACGCTTAGCAATAGTAAGCCGATCACTGTCAGCAGCAGCCTGACTGAAGGTTTTAATAGTGTCTTGAGCTGGCATGCTGACACCAGATTTGAGGATGTCAGCTAGAAATGTATCATTATTCACATGAGAGACATGAAATAACTCTTTATCGCTGTGGGAAGAAGCAGCATTCTGGAGGCCTTGAGTTCGCAACAGAGGTCTCTTGCTGGGTGTAGAGCCCGGGATCTGGCGGGACAGAGTAGAATTCGAAATAGGCATATCATGCAGGATGATTTGACTCGAGATAGATGCATCCGAATCTTTACTAGATATATTACGCACTACGTCCAAAGCTTGCTGACGGGTCGAAGCACGCAAGCTAAGGGACTGTCTGGTGACAGCGCGAGAGTCTTCAGCCACTTGGTTGGCAGCCTTGGACTTGCGGTGCGGTCAAGAAATATTAGGGTACATTTTTGGAAAAGAAAAAGTAGTCTGCTCTGTGCGAGAACTAGATTTATTACGATGTCTCTTTAGGGGTTAAGCAATAGCACCGACTTTGACGGAACAATCAATCATAGCTCTGATTTTATTTTTTTCTTCCTTCATTAAGGCTTTTCCGAGAGGCATTTTCAATTTATAGTAATTTTAATTTCACCGAAACACAATTATAAGATTTCTAATAAGCTCTAAATGAATCTGCTTTTTCATTGAATTACTTTTTACCGTGGAAAGTTCACAAGTCGCACTCAAAATATAAATGAATAACACTGCGCAATTATCAATTTGATTTGAAACGAGTGGTTTTGAATTCTTCATAATGCTAACGGCACTAACGGCACTGTTAACGAGCTGATAAAAAATGAATGTAAAATCATTATACATAAAAAAAATAAAAAATCACAAAGCATAATAGATAAAGTGTGTGTACCTAAAATATACATCCCGCAATTAAAACAAGTGGGAAAGGATTATCTTCGGCGTGCCGAAGATTTTATACTCTTTTCGAACCTTTAGGCAATTTTCACTATGCCAACTGCAACACTGAAATTTCCAAAGTAGTAAAAATTCGTTTTATCATATGAATTAAAATTTTTCTTTCAAAATATTGAATTCAAGCTATTTGATATATATTTAAAAAAAATAATTAGTAAAGATTAAAAAATCAATAAGTCACGGCTGGGTTTTGAGCCGTGTTCTCCCGTTTGTCAGCGCAGCACTCTAATACTTATGCCACCAAGCAGTTTTAAAATGCGCTGACAAAGTCGATTATAGTGATCGTTTTTATACTCTTTTCGAACAAAAAAGGTATATTAAGTTTGTGCTGAAGTTTGTAACGCATAGAAGGAAGCGTCTGAGACCCCTAAAAGTTACTGCCAGTATGCTTATAAAAACAAAAGAAATTGATCTAGCCATGTCCGTCTGTCTGTCTGTCTGTCTGTATGTATGCAAACTAGTCCCTCAGTTTTTGAGCTATCGCGATGCAACTTTGCACAGACACTTATTATTCAAGGGGACAGCACATTGGTCGGAACCGGCCGGATCGGACCACTATATCTTATAGCAGTCATACAACTCTAAGTCGGTTTTGGCCATAAATCCGATGTTTTCAATTGCTTTTAATTTTTGAACACTTGAACATCCTTATAACTCATTAATGGGTAAAATCGCAAATCGATTGAGTCATAAACAGCGAAGATATGCTTTATTAAATATTTTGAAAGAACACGTGCATATGAGCCAACAAACCCAAGCGCAAGTAAGCTTTTGACAGTCTGCTGTAGACAATGTAGACCTGTAGATAAAGTTATCCCAACAGAAAGCGATCAAATGTACTTATATGCTTATCTGAATGATCTTGTGGATCATAGCAGACGAATTCCAAACACACGTAAAAATCCTCAGGCAGTTTGCAGAGCGTCTCAGAAATGCAAAGGCTGGGAACATCTTATTTTTGCTAGGAGGAAGTGCACTGAAAACGGACCATGATCGAGTATCGGCTATCCTACGCTGCGCACCTTTCTGGGAATTAATTGCAACAAATTGTTTGTCACAGCATTCTGCGAAACGCAGGCGCAGACTGTCAACGTAACCGTTCGGTATTGTTTCGCAAATCGTGGCTGCTTAGTTGTCGTTTGTGATAACTCCTCCTCTTGGAGCGGTTGATGATGCCCTGTGCGTTGAGGGGTTACTGTTCCCTATTTAGTCTTTGCCGTAACTTGAGAAAGCCATAGCTGAGTAGCAGTATACCGATCAAGGTCAGACACGAGATATTAGGAGTCACCACGATCCTTAGTTCAATTTCGCTAATAGTACGGAGGTTCTGTGTGTTTAGTCTCTGGAGATATGGGAGACATTAAATCCTCGTGTGGCCCGTGATGTTCTAAAGCAATGTTGATGCTAACACCGGGGACTTTTTCAGCATGCCTCTATGTCTTTTGTACCACGACCCGTTGATATTGATCTGGTCATCAAAGGTAAGTAGGTAGGTAATCTTAATGATTTTCTCTGCGTCTTCAGCCGTCTGTACGAATGCTGTGTCATCGCTAATGATATTTGAGGCGTCGTCGATTATCCCCAGAGGAGCCAAGTGGCAGGGCCTCGAGCTGCAATGTGCCATGTGAAAAGAATTGAGTTGTTGTGCGCAAGTGTCTTCCGATGATTCCATACAAAAGGTTGATTTTAGTGTCGTACCGCAATTTGCGATTGTATTGTTCCCTCACAATCAGCCACGGAATTGTTTTCAGCGAAGTATAAGACAGTATTATTATGTTGGAAACACTCTATTACATTCATTTTTAGGTATAGGGTATTAAATTATAAAGTACAAAAAATTATCATCAAATAATACGTAGTTACTATTACTTCTATTACTATTACTTCTATTAAATATGTGATAGTAATATTTGTTGAGCGTATGTTTAAATTATTGATTTAAATCTCTTGAGCCTAGTATCGTAGGATAGACCATTTCAGTTTTCAGGTTGTAAAGAAGTTTCTTGGCCTAGGTATAGAAAGATAATGTAATGATAATCAAAGAAATATAAAGACTATACAAGTAAGAGTGCTCTACTCGGGTGTGCCCGACTACGAGATACCCTGAGCTAAGGCTTACAATCATTCATACTAATCTAAGCACACACATGTTGCAGCACAAGCAGTGCAAGCGGCTTAAGCATTTAGCTTGCTTTTTCACTGAGCCCCACACAATGGAAAGTTAAATCTTAAATAACTTCTGTGTTTATTGCCCGATCTTAACGAAATTTTTGTGGTCGTACCTTGAAAATTTTGTTTAACATATGGTGGATAGAAGGGGTGGTATCAAAAAAGTCAAATTTGTGTGTGCTATTCGAGATTATGTTTGCCAAATTTGGGGCCTCTTGCTCTTATAACTTTAAAGTTATGTCCCAAAAAACGCTAGCCCGAAATCTAAATTTATCGATAGCTTTTGAACAGGACGAGTTATAGATAAAATGAAATAAATTTGATCTATCCCGAGATTACGAGAACTTATATTCCAAATATGAAGTCTCTAGGTCTTGTAGTCTCTGATATCCGCGTGTTCATACAGACAGACAGACGGACATGGCTAGCTCGACTCTGCTGTTGATACTGATCAAGAATATATATACCTTATATGGTCGGAGATGCTTCCTGCCTGTTACATAGTTTTGCACAACTTCATTAAACCCATTTTACCCATTTTTAATGGGTTCAGGGTATAAAAATGTGAGCGAGCGAGGGACGATCCGCCTCATAAAGTTTCAAAATAAGTATTTATTTGCTTGTCAAAAGTACGAACAATTGGCCTGTATATATTTGCTTATTTTTTTGCGTCTCTTAGAATGAGATTGGCGGTTTCTGCTAGTTTTTATACTCTGATACCGAAGGTACTCATGGTATAATGGTTTGGTCGGATGTTCGTCAGGCCGTCCGTCTGTCCGTCTGGCCGTCTGTCCGCCTATCTGGATGAACGCACGTATTTCCGAAACGATATTAGATAGACTTTTAAAATCTTCACGCCCACTGGGAGGCTGAAAAATCGATAACATGTCGATACACCTCAAATCACAAATCGATTAAACGTGAATATCTCCCACAATTTTGAAGCTAGAGTAATCAATTTTGGTAGTATACATATATTGCTGGTGACCTCCCAAAAAAATTTGATCCTAGGTTAATCGGCCACGCCCATTATTACGCCCACCAGCCCCCCCTCCAAAATTAATTTGAAAAGCTCGTATCTCCCGCAGTTTTAGAGCTAAGGTCACCATATTTGGAATATATATTACTGGTGATGTCCTCTAAAGATCGTCTTCCACAGTTTCGAGATTATAAATACCAAATTCGGGGCCTCTAGCTCTTATAACTTTGAAGTTATTTCCCAAAAACGCTAGTCTGAAATCGAAATTTATCGATAACTTTTAAACGGTACGAGTTATCGATAAAAATGAAGTAATCTTGATCTGTCCCGGGATTAGGAGACCCTGTTATTCAAATATGAAGTCTCTAGCTCTTGTAGTCTCTGATATCCGTGTGTTCATACAGACAGACGGACAGACAGACAGACGGACATGGCTAGATCGACTCTGCTGTTGATACTGATCAATAATATATATACTTTATATGGTCGGAGATGCTTCCTTATGCCTGTTACATACTTTTGCACAAAACCATAAATAATTATTGGTTGCCGCTAGGACTTGAACCAGCACCTTTCGTTTGCCAGGGCGCCACTTTATCCCTTACGCCACAAACCGTTTTGATGATCGATGACAAAATCCCTTGAAGAGCAGACTGTCAAAAGCTTTCTTGCGCTTGGGTTTGTTTGCTCATATGCACCTGTTTTCAAAATATATAATGACGCATATCTTCGCTATTTATGACTCAAGCGATTGTACCCATTGATGAGTTATAAGGAAGTTCAAGTGTACAAGGAAATTTAATGCTTTGAAAACATCGGATTTATGACCAAAACCGACTTCAAGTTGTATGGCAGCTATAAGATACAGGGGTCCGATCCGGCCGGCTCCGACCAATGTGCTGTCCCCTTGAATAATAAGTGTTTGTGCAAAGTTGCATCGCGATAGCTCAACAACTGAGGGACTAGTTTGCATACATACAGAGAGATAGACAGACAGACAGACGGACATGGCTAGATCAATTTGTTTTGTTTTTCTAAGCATACTGGCAGTAACTTTTGGGGGTCTCAGACGCTTCCTTCTATGCGTTACAAACTTCAGCGCAAACTTAAAATACTATTTTCTTCGAAAAGAGTATAAAAATGTTTTCTTAAACATCAAACAGATTGATTGTACATTTTTGTTTAATATTTTTAAATCCATAAAGTGACTTTACCTAAAACGGTTGTTGCACCGGAATTACGTGCATTAATTCTTTAAGAAAGCTTGTAGGCTGTGTGTGTTGCTTGTCGCCACGATACATATTCCTCTTCTTTGCCATCGAAATTTTGCTAAGATTTAAATACATCTAAGGATGCATCACACGAGATGTCGTCGATGATCTCGACTTCTTTATAAACATCCACGACGGGTGCTGTAGCTTCAATACTATTAAATTTCGGATTTAAAGGAGCGATGTGTTGCTCAAATTTAGATTTTGTGCACGAAGTGCAGCGTCTTAAATATTTTTTTATATATAATTTTGCTAAGCACAACTATTAAGCAAAATTGTTGTTATCAGCAATCAACATTGACATACGCGTAGCTTAGCTCCGAGATCAATAGCAAATTGACACAGACTGAACGGAGCAAATGTCAAAATAATTTTGTCCACCAGCAATCAGCTTGCGAAATAGAAGAATGCTTAAATTAAGAAAACACATAAACGAATTTTAAAAAAACTTTGCATGCTGCTTTATCAAAGCAAATATGCCGTCGACTGTAGGTGGAGCCTTCCTAGCTGTCTGGAGCTGCCTTCGCCTATCTCTTTACTAACCCAAGGGTTCTTAAGAACTCTAGCCTGGACTTACGGCCTACTAGCCAATAATGTAACTTTAGCTTTCTCTCAGCTTGATTACTTTTCCCTAACAGGTGGGGTTTCTACGTTAACCTCCTGTCTAAAGTCATGCCCAGGTACTACGGCGTAGTTACATCCGAAATTACGGATCCGCTTAAATTCACTAATGGACAGATTCCATACCTAAGTGTGAAAGTGGAGGCTGTGGATTTGTTGTCGTTCACCATCATTTTCCAGTCCTCTGCCAGTCGCTAATTGCATGCAGCTGTCCTTGCATGATTAGTGAGGCTTCCTGGGGCGTCTCAACTGTGGTTAGGAATGCCGTGTCGTCAACGTATGTGGCGACAAGTAGGCTAGGGCTCTCTACAACAGGGAGGTTCGCCGTATAGACATTGTATACCAATGGGCCCAGTACGCTGCCTTTACGGACGGTAGGAGACGAGATTGGTCTCAGGTTTGCCAGGTTTAGGTGTCATAACTACTTAGGCTCGTTTTCATTGCGCAGGAAAGTGCCCAGTCTACAGGCATCTGTTGAACAAGTTTGCAATGAACTTGATGCATACTGGTGGCAGTAGTTTTGAGGCAATTGCATTAAACCATCATCGTCTAGCGCTTTGCTGTTCCTCAGCTCCACTATGCATTCTGTAATCTCATCCTCGAGTATCGGGGGTATCTGTCTACTGCTTTGATGGTTTTCAGTGGGTAGGTGTTCCAGTTCAGCCGCTTCCTCAGTTGTGCATCTGGTGTAGGGAGTGAAGTCGTTTTCTAAATGATCTGCCAACCCGTTGATTCTCTTCACATCAGATCTGCACCAACTGCCATTTAAGTCTCTTATTGGGACTGTTCTCTGGGTTGGACTCTTTATCCTTCTAATAACTTGCCATAGGTTACGGTGGGGGCGCAGGGTTTGCCAAAGTGTTAAGCTGTCTTGTCCCTAGAATTTCTCGAAAGGAACCAAACACGCCCGAGCAGTCGTTTTTCATGAAGGAGATCAGCTATTTGAGGGCTCCATAGGTTGATATCCATACTTATGGTTAGTTTTGCAACACGACTCTGTATGTAACATTGCAACTCTGTTTTTTTTTCATTTATGTCAATGTGTGCTTTTCTGAGAAATGTGGGCCAGCGAAATTGAGAAATTGGATGTAGTGAATTATGAATCCTGGTGCACCTAAATGCGAAGCACGTTGGTCCATGTTGGAGTTGTGGAAGGTTATAAGTGAACCACGGCCCATCGAAGATCTATCTGGCTGGGATGCTCTCAACGAGAAGGCATTGGCCTTGATTACAGTAAGTGTTAGGCCGACAGATCCGTAGTACCTCAAGAGTTGTCAATCGGCAACTAATGCCCGGGAGAAACTGAAAGAAGTACATGTGCCAAGCGGGCCTGTGAGGAAGGTATCTCTATATAAAAATATACTTAGTTTGCGGATGGCAGGAGCTGACGGAATGAGCAGCAACAATCATATCGCTCGTTTACCGGCCACGCTGTGTTGGACGCAGGTAATTTATATTGATTGGGCTGGTGTGTTGATTCTGCTTAGAGGTGAACGCAACTTGTGTTTTTGTGCAGTACAGAAAAGTGCAGGTGTAGGCAAGGACATTTGAATTATGTCAGTCTAATGAATCTCGTAAGGAACTAGATGGTGTGGTTTTCAGAGAATATATCTTGCATGACATGTATGAAGTGCAAAATTCACTCGCAACCGTTTCCGGCAGTAGCTGAACATCGTGCAAAGCATAAGCTGCAGCTGGTACGGATGTATGTGGATCGTGTCTAGAGCGATCCCTTGGCGGCTCGAGGTCGAGGTGCATATTTTTACATATTTTATCAAATCAATGGACGAGGTATTTGAAAAATTTGTGACCTGAAGGCATTGCGGGGCGACAATGGAAGAGAGTTTATCAACAGTTAGTTTGGTGGGTACCTGAATAAATATGGCATTGTTCGCTAACTGGCAGTTTCATATAACCCTCAACAAAATGGAGTCGCCAAACGATCAAACCGGATGTTAATATGCTAATATGGACGAACACCTGTGGGCAGCAAAAGATCGCAGACAATAGCCTTGATAGGCAAAACACCATTTGCCAGCGTCGAGGAAGCAGCTCAGGAGGAACAACTTGTGCAAGAGCCCTTGCAGAACATACGTCAGGATCAGAATTGCAGCAATGAGCCTGAACAGTTGGAATGTGTTAGCATTGGTCCGGGTCGACCAAGATTATTTCGAAACAGGACGATCGAAAAAGGCATATTGCGTTTTGCATACCTGCATACCCAGGAGTTGTTATTACCGCAGACTTTCCGAAAGTTAACCAAGGAGGAGGGGGCCGAGCGCAAGATCCAGGAGGATCGCACCGTCTCGCCGGCTAAGTTATCGGAGACCCGGCAGAGCGACCAAGCGCTGCAGCATCAGCCGGAGGCGCCAATGTGTCTGCTCCAAGCGAGTGTAACGAGCTCAGCACCGATCTTAAGGAACTCAATGATTGTGGAGATGCTGGATAATCAACGGTGATGTTTGGCTACAATCTAAGTGCACAAAATTTGGCCAAGAACCCAGTCAACCATGCGATTTCAAAGCACATAGATATCAGATGTCCTAGAAGTTGTCCAGAAGGCCAAAATTTAATTGCAATATGTTGCAACGAATGATATGGTTGATATGTATATGTGTGATTTTCTGAGAAATGTGAGCCAGCGAATAGACGCGCAGAAGATTTAATTTGAGATATAAACATGCTGGTTTGCAAATACCGATATAAGATGCATCGGATTCACATCAGATACATTTGTCTGTTGAATGGTGTAATCATTAATAAAAAATAGAGCAATCTCTTTTATAAGCAAATCGGTTATTAATTCCATAGTAAGGTGCATGAATATGAACATAATACACTTTAAAATTTCAAATTTAATATTTAACAAAAATTAAAGAAAGCATTTAAACAAGCGGTCTTTAGAAATAAATGAGCTTTTTTTAATTGCCTGCTATGAAGAACCGTTATTGGCCGTTATTGGGGTATATTACTTAGACGGGCTTACGCTGAAAATCGACAATTCAACTCCATGGACGAAGCTAATACGGCAATTATGACCGAATGGGATAAGCTAGATACCAATCTCTTTAAGTTATGCCAAGTTATGCGTATCGATGAATAAAATATTGTTTTGTATAGCAAAAGCTGGGGTAATCCAATTGCCTATTAAAAAGCTAAATATCTGCACATAATCCCATATAATTGTCAATGAAGCAGTTTGTTAAATCATTAAAAAGTTTGTTTCATTTGATCGATAACTCGACCCGTTCAAAAGTTATCGATAAATTTTGATACATTTTGGCACAAATTTCGGCATGTAAAATCTCGAATAGCATACACATATTACAAAGATTTCACTTTTTGGATACCACTCCCCAATCCCGCCATAAGTTAAAAAAACACATTTTCGAAGGTACGACCTGGCAATTTGGCTTGGTCTCACATTATATTGCCAATTGTATGCCCGATTTCAATAAGATCGGACAATAAAAACATAAGTTGCTTAAGACTTAACTTCCATTGTGTGGGGCTCAGTGAAGAAGGAAGCTTACTGCTTAAACTGATTGTACTGTTTGCAGCATGTATGTACACTGATAGGTTAGTATGAACAAATGTAAGACTGGGTTCAGGCTATCTCCTAGTCAAGCAATCCCGACTACAGCATTCTTACTTGTTTTATTATGAAATACGACATCAATGTTCTTAGTCCTAAGTAGTATGAGCTCATGCTTACAATTTAAAAGGACCTTGTTATAGTCTTCCGAAAATCCAAGGAAGTGCTTAAGAGGAATAAAGAAATCGAAATATCCAGTGTTTGACAATTGTCTACAACTTTCGTTGAACAAACCAGATTTTCCAAGCATATGACTTTCAAGCTTATTCAATGAAATATAGTTTTTTATGGTTGTTGTAGTACTAAGAAATCGCGTTCGATAAATTTAAATTGAGACTTCATATTTGGAATATATGTCCTCGAAGTTCCGGGACAGACAACGTTTATTTCATTTTATCGTTAACTTAACCCGTTCAAAAGTGATCGATAAATGTCGTTTTCAGAGCAGCGTTTTTGGGACATAACTTAAAAGTTATAAGAGCTAGAGGCACCAAATTTGGTATGTATAATCTCGAAAGCATCCACATGTAGCATATATATGGAAAGTATTCACAGTATATTGAGTTTGTCAAATGTCCGTCAGGTCGTCCGGCTGTCCGTTTGGATGAACACAAATATTTCCGAAACCATTGAAGATAGTGAAACTTGGACTGTTAACTTCTGCCAATTTGGTGCCACGCCCAAAGTCTGGCAAGTCGATAACACCTGGCACACCTCAAATCATAAATCGATAAAATGTGAATAAAATTTGGTTGATATGTTGCCGGTGACCTGCAGTAAATAACAACTTTCCATTTCCAAATATGGAATAAATATTAGAAAAACTAGGTAGATGTCAGTATTTCACAACTATCAATTTAGCAACCGAATTTCGCCAGATACAATCGAGAAAGACCGGTTATTACAAATATACCCGTATGCCCTTTTTAGTGAAAAATGCTCCAGCAACTTTCCAAAGCTGTATGAATATTGAACTCAAAGATTTAGTAAACAAAAGTGGCTTAGAATACTTGGATGACATTATGTTATTTTACACATTGCCTGAAAAGCACATCGATATAAAAGATGCAGATTTTAAAGAATCATTTGAGAATGGAAACTTTTACTTACAACTGACCCAATATTAGCATACCTAGACAGAAAAGAATTTAACGTTGAGTACTGATGCTAGCTATGTAGCCTTAGGATCCGTACTATCACTAGAATGTATGCATATAAGCTCTGCTAGCCAAACGCTTAGTAATCATGAATAAAACTATGGTATAAAATACTACATTTTCGGAAAAAATTCGAATTACTAATTTGTTTAATCAGTATAAAAGTGCCCAATATGAAACTCCAACGTTTTAAGATAAAATAAGTGGGAAATGATTATCTTCGGCGTGCCGAAGATTTTATACTCTTTTCGAACCTTTTAGGCAATTTTCACTCTGCCAACTGCACCACTGAAATTTCAATAGTAGTAAAAAATCGTTTTATCGCGTGGCATTTATTTTTTTGCTCAAAGAATTGGTATCATATGAATTTAAATTTTTCTTTTAAATTATTGAATTCAAGCTAAGATATATATTTGAAAAAAATAATTAGAAAAAAAAATAAAAGCAATATGTCGCGGCTGGGATTTGAACCGTGTCTCCCCGTTTGTCAGTGTAGCACTCTAATACCTACGCCACCAAGCAGTTTTGAAATGCGCTGACAAACTCAATTATCTGATCGTTTTTTTCGCGTTGTATAGTTTTTGTTCTAAGATATTGGTAGCAAGCAAATTAATTTGATTACAGTTGTTTTATATTTGAAAGGAAGAATAAGAAAAATGAAAATAATTATTGATCGCCGCTAGGAATCGAACCTGTACCTTTCGTTTAACAGGGCGCAACTTTATCCCTTACGCCACAAGCAGTTTTGATGATCGATGACAAAATCGCTTGAAGAGGAGACTGTCAAAATCTTACTTCTTTTGCTTTTTACTGCTTACACCAAGTAAGCAGTTTTCAAAATCGCTGACAAACTCGACTATACTGTTTGTTTGTTTTTTCGCGTGGCATTGTTTTCGTTCTAAGGCATTGGTCGCAAATGAATTTGAATACAGTTATTTTATATTTGAAAAGCAGAATAAGAAAAAATAAAAATAATTATTGGTCGCCGCTAGGAATCGAACGTGTACCTTTCGTTTGACAGGGCGCCACTTTATCCCTTACGCCACAAGCAGTTTTGATGATCGATGACAAAATCCCTTGAAGAGCAGACTGTCAAAAGCTTACTTGCGCTTGGGTTTGTTTGCTCATATGCACCTGTTTTTTCAAAATATTTAATGACGTATATCTTCGCTGTTTATAACTCAATCGATTTGCGATTTTCATAGATGAGTTATAAGGATGTTCAAGTGTACAGGGAAATTTTAAGCAATTGCTTTGAAAACATCGGAATTATGGCCAAAACCGACATAGAGTTGTATGGCAGCTATAAGATATAGTGGTCCGATCCGGCCGGCACCGACCAATGTGCTGTTTCTTTGAATAATAAGTATCTGTGCAAAGTTTTATCGCGATTGCTTTGAAAACATGGGATTTATGGCCAAAACCGACTTCAAGTTGTATGGCAGCTATAAGATATAGTGGTCCGATCCAGCCGGCTCCGACCAATGTGCTGTCCCCTTGAATAAGCAGTGTCTGTGCAAAGTTGCATCGCGATAGCTCAAAAACTGAGGGACTAGTTTGCATACATACAGACAGACGGACATAGCTAGATCAATTTGTTTTGTTTTTCTAAGCTGGCAGTAACTTTTGGGGGTCTCCGACGCTTCCTTCTATGAGTTACACATGTCAACACAAACTCAATATACTATTTTCTTCGAAAAGAGTATAAACACCAGCCAAATGTATCTAGAACATTTGATGTTATTTTCTTATGTTAAATCAGTCGCTGAGTCCAAATAAATATTATGTGATACATAAAATACGGCATAAGGAAGCATCTCCGACCATATAAAGTGTATATATTCTTGATCAGTATCAACAGCCGAGTCGATCTAGGCCTGTCCGTCTGTCTGTCCGGCTGTCCGCCTGTCTGTCTGTCGGTCTGTCTGTCCGTCTGTATGAACACGCAGATATCAGAGACTCTAAGAGCTAGGACTTCATATTTGGAATATATGTTCTCGTAGACAGTACAAGTTGATCTCAATTTATCGATAACTCGTCCTGTTCAAAATGTATCGATCAATTTCGATTTCAGACCAGTGTTTTTTAGACATACCTTGAAAGTTATATGAGTTAGAGGCACCAAATTTGGTATGAATAGTCTCGAATAGCATATATATCTAACAAATGTTTCACTTTTTGGATACCGTACCTCCATCTCCCCAAAACTGAAAAACACTAATTTTTCAATGTATGACCTTGCAATTTGGTTTGATGACCCAATTTATAGCCAATGCTATATCCTATTTCACAAAGATCGGGCGCTAAACACAGAAGTTATTTAAGATTTACCTTTCCATATGGTGGGGCCTTGCGAAGAAGTTTGCCTGCTTAAACTGCTTGCAGTTTGTGTGTTTTTGTATGGATGTGCATTGATTGGTAAGTTTGATTGGATGTAAGGATTGGGTTCAGGGTATCTCCTAGTCGGGCACTCCCGACTAGAGCACTCTTACTTGTTTTTTTTTGTGATGTTTATTAGGCAAGGCATAGGGTGTGCACCTTATTTCCAGATATTACTTATCATTTGCTAAAGTAGCCGGCCATTCGACGACCGGCCAAGGATCCGAGGGGTGCTTGCGCTTTAGTCGCCTATGTCTCGCCGGTCTTGCGAGTTGTCTGGCCTGGCGGTTAGTGTGGTCTAACAAACGTGCGCGATATCGGTTCGATGTACAATTTATGGCCTCACACACCGTTGGTATTGAATGTCGTTGAGGATAGTCTCATTTTTGTCGTAATGTTGCCACTGAATATTGGTCGTGCGGCGCAAAGACTTTGCTATGATAGCTTGAACTCTTCTTAGGGTAGTGTCACATGCAGTCCTCCAGCAAGTAAAACCCCAATTTAGCGGTGGCAGTATAATGACCTTAAGTAGCCTCACCTTGGCTAGTAGGGAAAGACCACTCCCTGAGGAGCTAGTCCAATTTCCCCAGTTTTTTGCTCACTGTTGCATTGCCTTTTTTAATATGGCTTCTCCATGTGACGCACCTGTCCCTGGTCACTCCCAAATAAGTGATGTTATCAGTGTGTGCGATTCTCTTACCATCTAGATAAAGCCGCCGTGAGCGACCAGGCCGGAGTGCAAACGTGGCGTATTGGGTTATATATTCTTCAAAAGCTATCGATAAATTTCGATTTCAGGTTTGTGTTTTTTGCCATAACTTCCAAGTTATAAAATCTAAAACCATTAAATTTGGTATGTATAGTCTCGAATAGCATGCACATGTACAAAATATTTCGTAGATACCGTTCCCCCATCCCCATTCGCGTGGCATTGTTTTTGTTCTAAGACATTGGAAGCAAATTAATTTGATTACAGTTGTTTTATATTTGAAAGGAAGAATAAGAAAAAAATTAAAATAAATGTCCAGTCGCCGCTGAGACTCGAACTTGGGACCTTTCGTTTGCTAGGGCGTCACTTAAGCCCTTACGCCACAAGCCGTTTCAATGATTGATGACAAAATGCCCTGAAGAGCAGACTGGCCAAAGCTTACTTGCGCTTGACTTTGTTTGCTCATATGCACCTGTTTTTCAAAAATATTTAATGACGCATATCTTCGCTATTTATGATTTTATCGTTCTGCAATTTTACCCATTGATGAGTTATAAGGATGTTCAAGTGTACAAGCAAATTGAAAGCAATTGCTTTGAAAACTCGGACTTATGGCCAAAACCGACTTAGAGTTGTATGGCAGCTATAAGATATAGTGGTCTGATACGGCCGGCACCGACCAATTTGCTGTTTCTTTGAATAGTAAGCATCTGTGCAAAGTTTTATCGCGATAGCTTTGAAAACATGGGATTTATGACCAAAACCGACTTCAAGTTGTATGGCAGCTATAGGATATAGTGGTCCGATCCGGCCGGCTCCGACAAATGTGCTGTCCCCTTGAATACTAGGTGTATGTGCAAAGTTGCATCGCGATAGCTCAAAAACTGAGGGACTAGTTTGCATACATACAGACAGACAGACACCCCGACAGACAGACGGACATGGCTAGATCAATTTGTTTTGTTTTTCTAAGCATACTGGCAGTAACTTTTGGGGGTCTCAGACGCTTCCTTCTATGCCTTACAAACTTCAGCACAAACTTAATATACTATTTTCTTCGAAAAGAGTACAAAAATGTATTGCCAACGCCAATATTATCCATTTCAGTAGGACTGCAGCTATATTCAAAAGGGAACTCAAACCGGGCAAAAAGGACTCTGTCAGAATTTACCTCTGAAATTCAACCTCATACCCCCACAACTAAAATCTGGTCCAATATCAGAACACTTTGCGGCCTTCACAAAAGAAAAGAAATTCATAAAATTTAGTCTCCTGATTCATACTAACCGATTTAAAGCCACAAAGAAATAGCCAATACATTTGCTAACTTTTGGTCTAAGTAATCAAATGACTCAAATTTTTCGCAAACTTTCATCCAGGAAAAATAAAGCTCAATGTATCATCGCCTGCCCTTCCCGTTCAGCACAGCAAATTGAAACTACAATTTCACTAGCTGAATTCGACTCTGAAATTTCCAGCTTTAAAGGCCACGCTCCTGTTGTTCATACAGAACAATCAGTTTAAATTCATGCCTTGCCAAACTATTAGACAAAATTATAGCTAAATGGCTATGGTGGCTTGTGACAACCAACAAACTTCTACACAATAACCAAGTTGACTTTTAGAATGGGAAATCTGTTTTAGATAATCTAAGTTACATAGATCATCTCATAACAGAGTCCCTTTCACACAAACAACATGTTTCAATTATCTCTAGACTTCAATAAAGCCTTTGACAAAATCGGAATCCATGCTATTATAACCCAACTACAAGAAAGAAACATAGGTCCCAAAGAGACAAATCAAATGCCGAGTATTAGACAGTATATCAGATTCTTACCCATTAAACAATGGGATTCCTCAGGGTTCACCCATTTCAGTTATCCTCTTCCTAACAGTATATAATAAACTCGCCAACTTAATTAAAATACAAAGAAACCTATCACATGTTGGCTTTGCTAACGACTTCCATATCATAGTAAAATTTAACCAAAACCAAAGACAACATACAGCAAATTTAGACAACACTTTCCAAAAAATCTCTGAATGGTGTTCATCTACAGTTTCATCTTTATCATTAAATAAATGCAAACATCTACATGTCAGCAGAAAACTGATCTGCGACTGTAAGATTTACAAACAATTTCGACATACCCATTGTTTCGTCTATGAAAATACTTGGACTAATATATAAATGGACTTAACATATTGGGGAACTGATTGTTTCTCTAACTAAAAGATTAAATATTACGAAATGCTTATCTAATTACAAATTTAACTGCCATACACACTGATATCAATTATTAACTCAATAATAAAATCAAAAATTTATTATGGACTATGTTTTTAAGGTAATACATCATATTCTCAACTTATACAAGTAAGAGTGCTCTAGTCGGGAGTGCCCGACTAGGAGATACCCTGAACCCAGTCCTTACATTCATACTAATCTATCAGTGTGTATACATACATGGAATGGAAAGCAAAATCTTAAATAACTTCTGTATTTATTGTCCAATCTTTCTGAAAGGACATAACATTGGCTATAAAATGTGTGACAAAACCAAATTGCAAGGCCATAACTTCAAAAATACGTTTTTTCAACTTTTGGGGGATTGGGGGGTGGTATCCAAAAAATGAAATATTTGTAATATGTGTATGATATTCGAGATTATACATGCCCAATTTGGGGCCTGTAGCTCTTATAACTTTCAATTATGGCCAAAAAACACTGGTCTGAAGACTAAGTGTATCGATATATTTTGTACGGGACGAGTTATCGATAAAATGAAATAGGCTTGTACTGTCCCGATACTACGAGAACTTATATTCCAAATATGAAATCTCTAGCTCTTATAGTCTCTAATATCTACGTGTTCATACAGACGGACAGACAGACGGACATGGCTAGATCGACTCGGCTCTTGATATTGATCAATAATATATATACTTTATATGGTCGGAGATGCCTTATGCCTGTTACATACTTTTGCACAAAATCATAATACCCTTTTTACCCATTTTTAATAGGTTCAGGATATAACAAATAAAAAGCAACAAGTTGCGGCTGGGACTTGAACCTTGTTCTCCAGTTTTTCAGCGCAGCACTCTAATACTTACGCCACCAAGCAGTTTTCAAATGCGCTGACAAACTCGATTATACTGATCTTTTCTTTTGCGTTGTATGTGTAATGACCAGCCGCCGCTGAGATTCGTACCAGCAGCCTTTCGTTTGCAAGGGCGTCACTATACCCCTTACGCCACAAACCGTTTTGATGATCGATGTCAAAATCCATTGAAGAGCAGACTGTCAAAAGCTTACTTGCGCTTGACTTTGTTTGCTCATATGCTCCTGTTCTTTCAAAATATACAATGACGCATATTTTCGCTTATTATGACTCAATCGTTTTGCAATTTTACCCATAGATGAGTTATAAGGATGTTCAAGTGTACAAGGAAATTGCAAGCAATTGCTTTGAAAACATCGGACTTATGGATTTAATAGGTATCTGTGCAAAGTTTTATCGCGATAGCTTTGAAAACATGGGATTTATGACCAAAACCGACTTCAAGTTGTATGGCAGCTATAGGATATAGTGGTCCGATCCGGCCGGCTCCAATAAATGTGCTGTCCCCTTGAATACTACGTGTCTGTGCAAAGTTGCATCGCGATACACAAAAACTGGGTCTCGGACGCTTCCTTCTATGCATTAAAAACTTCAACACAAAGTGAATATACTATTTTCTTCGAAAAGAGTATAAATATGTACTCCTCTAAAGATTCACCACTAAACTTCATAGTTAAGATATTAAATTAAAGAAAGATAAATTAAACTCCCATCTGATATAAACAGAGGAGTTAAACTATGGAATTCTTCGAACATAATACCTCATCAACCCTCTATAATTACACCAAAACTCCCTTTTTGGAAACTAAGTAAGAATGCAATAAATACATAACTCTCAAATCTAAAAGCCCAGAATCCAAATCAAATTATCTTCCAACAACACTTTCTTAACTTTAAAACTAACCTACTCAACCCTGTGATCATATATACAGACGGTTCAAAAACCGAGAACTCAACTTCATTCTCAATTACTAGTGAAGAACATATCATAAAACAAGTGGGGAAAGATTATCTTCGGCGTGCCGAACCTTAAGCCAATTTTACCTCTGCCAACTGCACCACTGAAATTTCATATGCTGAAAAAAATCGTTTTATCGCGTGGCATTTATTTTTCTTTTAACTAAGAATTGGTACCATATGAATTTTAATTTTTCTTTAAAAATATTAAATTAAAGCTATTTTATATTTGAAAAAAAAAATTGTTTGATGGAATAATAAGAACCAAGTAAGAGTGCTCTAGTCGGGAGTGCCCGACTAGGAGATAACCTGAACCCGGTCCTTACATCCATTCATACTTACCTATCAATGCACATCCATACAAACACACACAGACTTCAAGCAGTTTAAGCAGGCTAACTTCTTCTGCAAGGCCCCACACTATGCAAAGGTAAATCTTAAAAAACTTCTGAACTTAGTGACCGATCTTTGTGAAATTTTCAGGACATAACATTATCTATAAAATGGGTCATCAAACCAAATTGAAAGGTCATACCTTGAAAGATTAGTGTTTCTCACTTTTATCGAGGTGGGACATGGTATCTGAAAAGTGAAATATTTGCTAGATGTTTATGATATTCGAGACTATACATACCAAATCCGGTGCCTCTAGCTCTTATAACTTTCAAGTTATGGCCAAAAAACCTGGTCTGAAATCGAAATATATCGATGGCTTTTGAACGGGACGAGTTATCGATAAAAATAAACAAACTTGTACTGTCCCGGGACTACGCGAACTTATATTCCAAATATGAAGTCTCTAGCATTTATGCCTGTTACATACTTTTGCACAAAACCATTATAGCCTTTTTAACCATTATTAATGGGTTCAGGGTATAAAAAATGAAATGAAATGATCAGTCGCCGCTGAGATTCGAACCAGCGAGCTTGCGTTTGTCAGCGCGTCATTTTATCCCTTACGCCACAAGCCGTTTTTATGTTCGATGACAAAATCGCTTGAAGAGCAGTCTGTTAAAAACATACTTGTTTTGTTTTTGTTCTAAGGCATTCGTAGCAAATGAATTTGATTACAGTTATTTTATATTTGAAAAGAAGAATAAGAAAAAATATGAAATCAAATGGTCAGTCGCCGCTGAGATTCGAACCAGCGAGCTTGCGTTTGTCAGTGCGTCACTTTACCCCTTTCGCTACTAGCCGATTTGATGATCAATGACAAAATCGCTCGAAGAGCACACTGTTAAAAGCTTACTTAAAGTTCGGACTTTTATAAATAACTAAAAAACTTATACCAAAATATATTTTTAATGGGCTCAGGGTATAAATATACATAATAGAGCTTAAATCGTGTGGTAAAGTTGGGGAACCGTTAAGAAAAACTATGGGTTTAATACATCAAGGTAATACTAGCCATATAAATATGTAATGTATTTATTGAAAATATTAGTGAAATAATGAAAAAGCAAAACAAACAAGTGGGAAAGGATTATATTCGGCGTGCCAAAGATTTTATACTCTTTTCGAACCTTTAGGCAACTTTCACTCTGCCAACTGCACCACTGAAATTTCAAAAGTAGTAAAAAATCGTTTTATCGCGTGTCATTTATATTTTTGCTCTAAGAATTTGTATCATATGAATATAAATTTTGCATTTAAAATATTGAATTCAAGCTATTTGATATATATTTGAAAAAAATCATTAGAAAAAAATAAAAAGCAATATGTCGCGGCTGGGATTTGAGCCGTGTTCTCCCCGTTTGTCAGTGCAGCACTCTAATACCTACGCCACCAAGCAGTTTTGAAATGCGCTGACAAACTCGATTATCTGATCGTTTTTTTTCGCGTTGTATGGTTTTTGTTCTAAGATATTGGTAGCAAGCAAATTAATTTGATTACAGTTGTTTTATATTTGAAAGGAAGAATAAGAAAAAATGAAAATAATTATTGATCGCCGCTAGGAATCGAACCTGTACCTTTCGTTTAACAGGGCGCAACTTTATCCCTTACGCCACAAGCAGTTTTGATGATCGATGACAAAATCGCTTGAAGAGGAGACTGTCAAAATCTTACTTCTTTTGCTTTTTACTGCTTACACCAAGTAAGCAGTTTTCAAAATCGCTGACAAACTCGACTATACTGTTTGTTTGTTTTTTCGCGTGGCATTGTTTTCGTTCTAAGGCATTGGTCGCAAATGAATTTGAATACAGTTATTTTATATTTGAAAAGCAGAATAAGAAAAAATAAAAATAATTATTGGTCGCCGCTAGGAATCGAACGTGTACCTTTCGTTTGACAGGGCGCCACTTTACCCCTTACGCCACAAGCAGTTTTGATGATCGATGACAAAATCGCTTGAAGAGCAGACTGTCCAAAGCTTGCTTGCGCTTGACTTTGTTTGCTCATATGCACCTGTTTTTCAAAATATTTAATGACGCATATCTTCGCTGCTTATAACTCAATCGATTTGCGATTTTCATAGATGAGTTATAAGGATGTTCAAGTGTACAGGGAAATTTAAAGCAATTGCTTTGAAAACATCGGATATATGGCCAAATCCGACTTCGAGTTGTATGGCAGCTATAGGATATAGTGGTCCGATCCGGCCGGCTCCGACCAATGTGCTGTCCCCTTGAATAATAAGTGTCTGTGCAAAGTTGCATCGCGATAGCTCAAAAGCTGAGGGAATAGTTTGCATACAGACAGACAGACATTATCAAATATTGTCAGATCGCTTAATTGAAGGCAGAAGATATATATCAGCCGTGTTTTGCAGGATGCCAGCAACATATCTATCCACCACGAATTTGTTGGAGGTGGCGCTGCTGTCGGCAAGAGTTCTTTCCATGCATTCGTGTCGCGCTGTGTAAAGTTTTAAATAATCACAAACTGCATTATTAAAACAGGCTTAAATTGAGAAAGTATTGAAGTTGTGCAAAAGTATGTAACAGGCACAATGAAACATCTCCGACCAAATAAAGTATAAAATTATTGATCAGTATCAACAGCCGAGTCGATCTTGCAATGTCCGTCCGTCTGTCTGTCTGTCAGTCTAGACTAGCACGCGGATATCAGAGACTATAAATACTAGAGACTTTATGTTTTAAATAAAAGTTCTCGTATTCCCAGGACAGATATAGTTTATTTAATTTTATCGATAGCTCGATTTAAGACCATAGTTTTTGTGCCATAACTTTAAAGTTAAATGTGCTAGCATACACATATAAAACATATTTCACTTTTTGAGTACCATCCGCCAATCTCGCATTGCGACATAGGTCTCACATTTTATTGCCAATCTTATGCCCAAATAATTTCAATAAGATCGGACAATAAATACAGAAGTTGTTTAAGATTTAACTTTTAGCGCTAGCTGCTTAGACTGCTTGGACTGCTTGTACTGCCTGCAGCATGTCTGGATTTGTATGTATGTACACTGATAGGTTAGTATGAAAGAAAATAAGGACTGGGTTCAGGGTATCTCCTAGTCGGGCACACCCGACTATACTGATCTTACTTCTTTTGTTTGTTTTCGTTTTCTTTTATCTCAATAATTTATGTTCACTTAACATATTAAATGGTCAAGCCCCACTTCACGTATCAAATGTTTTATGGCCATATTTCGATATCACTCCAATTCTGTACTATGCTTCTGAAAAGCAGAATGACAACTGAACGAAGTTTGTTTTATGTGGGACGTACCTAAACTGTCTTATCTCTCTATATTTCTTTAAGTCTTTTCATATTATGAACCCATTAGAGTCTTGCACTCCCTACTAGAGCACTCTTACTTGCTTTTTTTACCCATCTTTTTAGAAGGAAAAAACTGAGTTCTCAAATCAATCTCAACACAATTTTCATAATTTTTTGAGTATTTTAGAATAATATAATTTAATCTCTATTTCAGATTTAATAAAATTTTGTTTCATCAAAGGAATTATGTAAAAAAATCCTTTATGTTATAATATATAAGATATAAACGATCTCCACGTTTTACTATAAAATTAAATTATATGACTATATTGATTTAATATTAATATACAATAATAAAAAATAAATTAAGTCTTTAAATTACGCAATGCTTTAGAGCTAAGCGAAAACTAGATTTTCGATATCTTAAGAAGGTATTCTAAATAAAATGACAATACCTAAGAATTTAGTGTGGTGACTGACTATATACAACCTATAGGAAAGTCGTATGTAATTTTTCAATACGTTTATATTTGTAGGTGCTATTTGAGACTAAACTGTGAGGTCTGCATAAAAATTTAACATTTGAAAAAAAAATTCAAAACGCTTTTTTCTTTTCGAGACTTGTTTTAAAGCTATAGTGCTATTCATTACAAAGAAAAGATATTGGCTCTTGACCAAAAAAATGTGATTTCTGTTTTTAGTATAACACGCCCCAGGGACGGCCATGCGTTCATCGGGACCGAGTTCTAGAAATTATCCGTTTCTGAACATTTAATAGTAATTTTGTGGCGGGAAATCGGTCGGTGAATCCGAAAATTTGATGTCAATATTAGTCGGACAGTTTTAACAAGTAAGAAAGTGCTCTATGCCGGGAGTGCCCGACTACGAGATACCCGAACCCAGTCCTTACAATCATTCATATTAATCTAAACACACACATGCTGCAGTACAAGCAGTACAAGCAGTGCAAGCGGTTTAAGCAGTTAGCTTGCTTTTCGCTGAGCCCCACACAATGAAGAGTTAAATCTTAAATAACTTCTGCGTTTATTGTCCGATCTTATTGAAATTTTTGGGGCAAATAGTTGTCAATAGTATGTGTGACCAAACCAAATTGCAAGGTCGTACCTTCAAAAATGCGTTTTTTTCAAATTTGGGGGAAATTTGGGCATGGTATCCAAAAAGTTACCAATTTGTTACATTATACATGCCAAATTTGGGGCCTCTAGCTCTTATAACTTGTAAGTTATAGCCCAAAAACGCTAGTCTGAAATAGAAATTTATCGATATCTTTTGAATGGGTTGAGTTACCGATAAAATGAAATAAACTTGATCTGTCCCGGCACTACGAGAACTTATATTCCAAATATGAAGTCTCTAGCTCTTGTAGTCTCTGATATCCGCGTGTTCATACAGACGGACGGACAGACGGTCAGACGGACAGACAGACAGACGGACATGGCTAAATCGACTCGGCTGTTGATACTGATCAAGAATATATATACTTTATATAGTCGGAGATGCTTCCTTATGCCTGTTACATACTTTTGCACAAAACCATAATACCCTTTTTACCCATTTTTAATGGGTTCAGGGTATAAAAATAACCGATAGAAAGAAAGAAAATTTTGAAATTATGATAAATATCAATTTGATACTGCAAGTATCGAGGAGAAATTAATAACAAAAGTGTTACATTGATACCTAGATAAAATCGTTTTGGTAATACATTTTTATACCCTGAACCCATTAAAAATGGGTAAAAAGGGTATTATGGTTTTGTGCAAATGTATGTAACAGGCATAAGGAAGCATCTCCGACCTTATAAAGTATATATATTCTTGATCGGTATCAACAGCCAAGTCGATTTAGCCATGTCCGTCTATCTGTCTGTCCGTCCGTCCGTCCGTCTGTATGAACACACAGATATCAGAGACTACAAGAGCTAGAGACTTCATATTTGGAACATAAGTTCTCCTAATCCCGGGACAGATCAAGTTTATTTCATTTTATCGATAACTCGTACCGTTTAAAAGTTATCGATAAATTTCGATTTAAGACCAGCGTTTTTGGGACATAACTTCAAAGTTATAAGAGCTAGAGACCCCAAATTTGGCATGTATAGTCTCGAATAGCATACACATGTAACAAATATTTCACTTTTTGGATACCATCCCCAAACCCCCCAAAAGATCAAAAAACGCATCTTTGAGGGTACGACCTTGCAATTTGGTTTGGTCACACATACTATTGACAACTATTTGCCCCAAAAATTTCAATAAGATCGGACAATAAACGCAGAAGTTATTTAAGATTTAACTCTTCATTGTGTGGGGCTCAGCGAAAAAGCAAGCTAACTGCTTAAACCGCTTGCACTCGCTTGTACTGCTTGTACTGCAGCATGTGTGTGTTTAGAGTAGTACGAATGAATGTAAGGACTGGGTTCAGGGTATCTCGTAGTCGGGCACTCCCGACTAGAGCACTCTTACTTGTTTTTTTCTATGATATGTAGACGACGTAACCAGTAATATATATTCCAAATATGTAATCTTAGCTCTAAAACTGCAGGAGATATAATCATTTCAAATTAATTTTGGAGGGGGAGCTGGTGGGTGTAATAATGGGCATGGCCGATTTACCTCGGATCCAATTTTTTCGGGAGGTCACCAGCAATATACCTACCAAATTTGATTACTCTATCTTCAAAATTGTAGGAGATATTCACGTTTAATCGATTTGTGATTTGAGGTGTATCGACATGTTATCGATTTGCCAGCCACCCAGTGGGCGTGGCAGACATTTGGAATAAACTTGATCTGGAGCAGCTATCTTTAATCATAACACAAAACTTTTGAACTTTTGGGCTCTTAACTTTGCTTAGCTCTTATAACTGTGAAGTTATGTCCCAAAAACTCTAGTCTGAAATCGAAATTTATCGATAAATTTTAAACGGTACGAGTTATCGATAAAATGAAATAAACTTGATCTGTCCCGGGATTAGGAGAACTTATGTTTCAAATAACGAGGTCTCTAGCTCTTGCAGTCTCTGATATCTGTGTGTTCATACAGACAGACAGACGGACAGACGGTCAGACGGACAGACGGACAGACAGACGGACATGGCTAAATCGACTCGGCTGTTGATACTGATCAATAATATATATACTTTATATGGTCGGAGATGCTTCCTTATGAGCCTGTTACATACTTTTGCACAAAAAACCATAATACCCTTTTTACCCATTTTTAATGGGCTCAGGGTATAAAAATTGAACACGCCCACTCCCGCCCATGTAATCGCGAAAATTGATATACATAAATGCACAATTCGATAACACGTGTATATTTCCCGCAATTTTGAGGCTAGAGTACCCAAATTTGGAAATTAGAGTTGGGCTGACCAGCCCAAAAGATTGCGTCCTGGATTTTCCGGCCACGCAGACTGGAACGCCCCCCAGCCAAGCCTATATCTCGCACAGTTTAAGAGCTAGGGCCACCAAATTTTGAGGGTAGACTTCTGGCCAAGTCCTCTAAAAATCGCGGAAGTTTATATCTTCCACAGTTTTAGAGCTAGAGTCACCAAATTTATAAGATAGACTTCTGGTCGCCCCCTTTAAAGTTCGTTAAAATATATTTGGGGCCACAACCCCTCCCTCTCGCAAAAATTGCGAAAATGTATACCTTCCA
Organism: Drosophila flavopinicola; assembly: GCA_035042425.1. Classification (NCBI taxonomy): domain Eukaryota; kingdom Metazoa; phylum Arthropoda; class Insecta; order Diptera; family Drosophilidae; genus Drosophila; species Drosophila flavopinicola. The sequence continues at coordinate 97,140 of JAWNLL010000526.1, forward strand.
CATTTTTGGAGCTAAAATCACAAAATTTGGAAAAAAGGCTTCTGGTCAATGCGTTACACACTTCAGCACAAACTTAATATACTATTTTCTTCGAAAAGAGTATAACAAGGGGAAAAGGATTATCTTCGGCGTGCCGAAGATTCTATTCGCCTTTCGAACTTTTAGGCAATTCTCACTCTGCCAACTGCACCACTAAAATTTCAAAAGTAATAAAAAATCGTTTTATCGCGTGGTATTTATTTTTTTGCTCTAAGAATTGGTATCATATGAATTTAAATTTTTCTTTCAAAATGTTGAATTCAAGCTATTTGATATATATTTGAAACAAATAATTAGCAAAAAAAAAACAATCAATAAGTCGCGGCTGGGATTTGAACCGAGCTCTCCCCGTTTGTCAGTGCAGCACTCTAATACCTACGCCACCAAGCTGTTTTGAAATCGCCGCTGGACTCGAACTCGTTACCTTTCGTTTGTCAGCGCCACTTTACCCCTTACGCCACAAACAGTTTTGATGATCGATGACAAAATCCCTTGCAGAGCAGACTGCCAAAAGCTTACTTGCGCTTGAGTTTGTTTGCTCATATGCACCTGTTCTTTCAATATATATAATGACGCATATCTTCGCTGTTTATGACTCAATCGATTTGCGATTGATGAGCTATAAGCATGTTCAAGTGTACAAGGAAATTTAAGGCAATTGCTTTGAAAACATCGGATATATGGCCAAAACCGACTTCGAGTTGTATGTCAGCTATAGGATATAGTGGTCCGATCCGGCCGGCTCCGACCAATGTGCTGTCCCCTTGAATAATAAGTGTCTGTGGCTTAAATTGAGAAAGTATTGAAGTTGTGCAAAAGTATGTAACAGGCACAATGAAACATCTCCGGCCAAATAAAGTATAATATTATTGATCAGTATCAACAGCCGAGTCGATCTAGCAATGTCCGTCCGTCTGTCCGTCTGTCTGTCTGTCAGTCTAGATTAGCACGCGGATATCAGAGACTATAAATACTAGAGACTTTATGTTTTAAATAAAAGTTCTCGTATTCCCAGGACAGATATAGTTTATTTTATTTTATCGATAGCTCGATTTTAAGACCATAGTTTTTGTGCCATAACTTAAAAGTTAAATGTGCTAGCATACACATATAAAACATATTTCACTTTTTGAGTACCATCCGCCAATCTCGCATTGTGACATAGGTCTCACATTTTATTGCCAATCTTATGCCCAAATAATTTCAATAAGATCGGACAATAAATACAGAAGTTGTTTAAGATTTAACTTTTAACGCTAGCTGCTTAGACTGCTTGGACTGCTTGTACTGCCTGCAGCATGTCTGGATTTGTATGTTTGTACACTGATAGGTTAGTATGAAAGAAAATAAGGACTGGGTTCAGGGTATCTCCTAGTCGGGCACACCCGACTATACTGATCTTACTTCTTTTCTTTGTTTTCGTTTTCTTTTATCTCAATAATTTATGTTCACTTAACATTCTAGTTTGCGACTATGTGTATCTGCTATTAAATGGTCAAGCCCCACTTCACGTATCAAATGTTTTATGGCCATATTTCGATATCACTCCAATTCTGTACTATGCTTCTGAAAAGCAGAATGACAACTGAACGAAGTTTGTTTTATGTGGGACGTACCTAAACTGTCTTATCTCTCTATATTTCTTTAAGTCTTTTCATATTATGAACCCATTAGAGTCTTGCACTCCCTACTAGAGCACTCTTACTTGCTTTTTTTACCCATCTTTTTAGAAGGAAAAAACTGAGTTCTCAAATCAATCTCAACACAATTTTCATATAATTTTTTGAGTATTTTA
>JAWNLL010000527.1:0-15414 GCA_035042425.1 Drosophila flavopinicola
AGACTGTTACGCCAAATGATAATTGATAGTAGCCGTAGCCAACTTAACAATATTTTCAAATATAAAAATGCGAATTTCTCAATAACTGCTCCAAAGTTTTTCGAAATTTGAATGGCAAAATAACTATTTTTGCGATCCCAATTCAATAAATTACCGTGCATTTTCAAGCAAGAAATGTACAAGAAAATGCAAATTGCACTATCTTTGCCATTAACAGACTGTTACGCCAAATGATAATTGATAGTAGCCGTAGCCAACCTAACAATATTTTCAAATATAAAAATGCGAATTTCTCAATAACTGCTCCAAAGTTTTTCGAAATTTGAATGGCAAAATAACTATTTTTGCGATCCCAATTCAATAAATTACCGTGCATTTTCAAGCAAGAAATGTACAAGAAAATGCAAATTGCACTATCTTTGCCATTAACAGACTGTTACGCCAAATGATAATTGATAGTAGCCGTAGCCAACTTAACAATATTTTCAAATATAAAAATGCGAATTTCTCAATAACTGCTCCAAAGTTTTTCGAAATTTGAATGGCAAAATAACTATTTTTGCGATCCCAATTCAATAAATTACCGTGCATTTTCAAGCAAGAAATGTACAAGAAAATGCAAATTGCACTATCTTTCCCATTAACAGACTGTTACGCCAAATGATAATTGATAGTAGCCGTAGCCAACTTAACAATATTTTCAAATGTAAAAATGCGAATTTCTCAATAACTGCTCCAAAGTTTTTCGAAATTTGAATGGCAAAATAACTATTTTTGCGATCCCAATTCAATAAATTACCGTGCATTTTCAAGCAAGAAATGTACAAGAAAATGCAAATTGCACTATCTTTGCCATTAACAGACTGTTACGCCAAATGATAATTGATAGTAGCCGTAGCCAACCTAACAATATTTTCAAATATAAAAATGCGAATTTCTCAATAACTGCTCCAAAGTTTTTCGAAATTTGAATGGCAAAATAACTATTTTTGCGATCCCAATTCAATAAATTACCGTGCATTTTCAAGCAAGAAATGTACAAGAAAATGCAAATTGCACTATCTTTGCCATTAACAGACTGTTACGCCAAATGATAATTGATAGTAGCCGTAGCCAACCTAACAATATTTTCAAATATAAAAATGCGAATTTCTCAATAACTGCTCCAAAGTTTTTCGAAATTTGAATGGCAAAATAACTATTTTTGCGATCCCAATTCAATAAATTACCGTGCATTTTCAAGCAAGAAATGTACAAGAAAATGCAAATTGCACTATCTTTGCCATTAACAGACTGTTACGCCAAATGATAATTGATAGTAGCCGTAGCCAACTTAACAATATTTTCAAATATAAAAATGCGAATTTCTCAATAACTGCTCCAAAGTTTTTCGAAATTTGAATGGCAAAATAACTATTTTTGCGATCCCAATTCAATAAATTACCGTGCATTTTCAAGCAAGAAATGTACAAGAAAATGCAAATTGCACTATCTTTGCCATTAACAGACTGTTACGCCAAATGATAATTGATAGTAGCCGTAGCCAACTTAACAATATTTTCAAATATAAAAATGCGAATTTCTCAATAACTGCTCCAAAGTTTTTCGAAATTTGAATGGCAAAATAACTATTTTTGCGATCCCAATTCAATAAATTACCGTGCATTTTCAAGCAAGAAATGTACAAGAAAATGCAAATTGCACTATCTTTGCCATTAACAGACTGTTACGCCAAATGATAATTGATAGTAGCCGTAGCCAACTTAACAATATTTTCAAATATAAAAATGCGAATTTCTCAATAACTGCTCCAAAGTTTTTCGAAATTTGAATGGCAAAATAACTATTTTTGCGATCCCAATTCAATAAATTACCGTGCATTTTCAAGCAAGAAATGTACAAGAAAATGCAAATTGCACTATCTTTGCCATTAACAGACTGTTACGCCAAATGATAATTGATAGTAGCCGTAGCCAACTTAACAATATTTTCAAATATAAAAATGCGAATTTCTCAATAACTGCTCCAAAGTTTTTCGAAATTTGAATGGCAAAATAACTATTTTTGCGATCCCAATTCAATAAATTACCGTGCATTTTCAAGCAAGAAATGTACAAGAAAATGCAAATTGCACTATCTTTGCCATTAACAGACTGTTACGCCAAATGATAATTGATAGTAGCCGTAGCCAACTTAACAATATTTCAAATATAAAAATGCGAATTTCTCAATAACTGCTCCAAAGTTTTTCGAAATTTGAATGGCAAAATAACTATTTTTGCGATCCCAATTCAATAAATTACCGTGCATTTTCAAGCAAGAAATGTACAAGAAAATGCAAATTGCACTATCTTTGCCATTAACAGACTGTTACGCCAAATGATAATTGATAGTAGCCGTAGCCAACCTAACAATATTTTCAAATATAAAAATGCGAATTTCTCCATAACTGCTCCAAAGTTTTTCGAAATTTGAATGGCAAAATAACTATTTTTGCGATCCCAATTCAATAAATTACCGTGCATTTTCAAGCAAGAAATGTACAAGAAAATGCAAATTGCACTATCTTTGCCATTAACAGACTGTTACGCCAAATGATAATTGATAGTAGCCGTAGCCAACTTAACAATATTTTCAAATATAAAAATGCGAATTTCTCAATAACTGCTCCAAAGTTTTTCGAAATTTGAATGGCAAAATAACTATTTTTGCGATCCCAATTCAATAAATTACCGTGCATTTTCAAGCAAGAAATGTACAAGAAAATGCAAATTGCACTATCTTTGCCATTAACAGACTGTTACGCCAAATGATAATTGATAGTAGCCGTAGCCAACCTAACAATATTTTCAAATATAAAAATGCGAATTTCTCAATAACTGCTCCAAAGTTTTTCGAAATTTGAATGGCAAAATAACTATTTTTGCGATCCCAATTCAATAAATTACCGTGCATTTTCAAGCAAGAAATGTACAAGAAAATGCAAATTGCACTATCTTTGCCATTAACAGACTGTTACGCCAAATGATAATTGATAGTAGCCGTAGCCAACCTAACAATATTTTCAAATATAAAAATGCGAATTTCTCAATAACTGCTCCAAAGTTTTTCGAAATTTGAATGGCAAAATAACTATTTTTGCGATCCCAATTCAATAAATTACCGTGCATTTTCAAGCAAGAAATGTACAAGAAAATGCAAATTGCACTATCTTTGCCATTAACAGACTGCTACGCCAAATGATAATTGATAGTAGCCGTAGCCAACTTAACAATATGCTCAAATATAACAAGTGAGAACGTTGCAGTCGGGCGGAGCCGACTGCGTAATACTCTGATACCATTTTAAGAACAGCTGAAAGCAAGTGAACAGACCATTTTTGCTGGTGTTTGGGTGACCCGAAATCGGCCTTCCAAGTTTTTGGGGACTGGAGGGGCGTGGTCGATCTTAAGAGGGGGTGACCAGAAGTCTATTTTCCAAATTTGGTGATTTTAGCTCTAAAACTGTGGATGATATACATTTTCGCGATTTTTGGGGGAGGGAGGGGACGTGGCCCCAAATTTTTTTGCCGATCTTTGGGGGGGCTGACAATAAGTCTATCCTCCAATTTTGGCTGACTCTAGGCTTCCGTGTTTCGTGGGGGCGGGGTGGCTGGGGGGCGTTCTAGTGGGCGTGGCCGGAAAATCCAGGACGCAATCTTTGGGCTGGTCAGCCCTAGTCTAAATTCCAAATTTGGGGACTCTAGCTTCAAAATTGCGGTAAATAGTACACGTGTTATCGAATTGTGCATTCATGTATATCGATTTTCGCGATTACGGGGGCGGTAGTGGGCGTGGCCGAAATTTTGTTTCTGTAATCTGTAGAGGACGTCACCAGTAATAATATTCCAAATATGGTGGCTTTAGCTCAAAACTGCGGGAGATATAAGTATTTCAACTTAATTTTGGAGGGGGCTGGTGGCGAATAATGGGCGGGCGATTAACCTAGGATCAAATTTTTTTGGGAGGTCACCAGCAATATACCTATCAAATTTGATTACTCTAGCTTCAAAATTGTGGGCGTTATAGTTATTCACGTTTAATCGATTTGTGATTTGAGGTGTATCGACATGTTATCGATTTGCCAGCCTCCCAGTGGGCGTGGCATATATTTGGAATAAACTTGACCTGAAGCAGATAGCTATAATCATAACGCAAAAGATTTCAAGAGTCTATCTAATATCGTTTCGGAAATACGTGTGTTCATCCAGACCAGACAGACAGCACGGACAGACGGACGGCCCTGACGGACATTCGACAAAACCAATATACTATGAGTACCTTCGGTATCAGAGTATAAAAATGCGAATTTCTCGTAACAATTCCAAAGTTTTTCGAAATTTGCATGGCAAAATAACCGTGCATTTTCAAGCAAGAAATGTACAAGAAAATGCAAATTGACTATCTTTGCCATTAACAGACTGTTACGCCAAATGATAATTGATAGTAGCCGTAGCCAACCTAACAATATTTTCAAATATAAAATGCGAATTTCCATAACTGCTCCAAAGTTTTTCGAAATCTGAATGGCAAAATAACTATTTTTGTGTTCCCAATTCAATAAATTACAGTGCATTTTGAAGCAGGAAATGTACAAGAAAATGCAGAATTGCCACTATCTTTGCCATTAACAGACTGTTACGCCAAATGATAATTGATAGTAGTCCGTAGCCAACTTAACAATATTTTCAAATATAAAAATGCGAATTTCTCAATAACTGCTCCAAGGTTTTTCGAAATTTGAATGGCAAAATAACTATTTTTGCGATCCCAATTCAATAAATTACCGTGCATTTTCAAGCAAGAAATGTACAAGAAAATGCAAATTGCACTATCTTTGCCATTAACAGACTGTTACGCCAAATGATAATTGATAGTAGCCGTAGCCAACCTAACAATATTTTCAAATATAAAAATGCGAATTTCTCAATAACTGCTCCAAGGTTTTTCGAAATTTGAATGGCAAAATAACTATTTTTGCGATCCCAATTCAATAAATTACCGTGCATTTCCAAGCAAGAAATGTACAAGAAAATGCAAATTGTACTATCTTTGCCATTAACAGACTGTTACGCCAAATGAAAATTGATAGTAGCCGTAGCCAACCTGACAATATTTTCAAATATAAAAATGCGAATTTCTCAATAACTGCTCCAAAGTCTTTCGAAATTTGAATGGCAAAATAACTATTTTTGCGATCCACAATTCAATAAATTACCGTGCATTTTCAAGCAAGAAATGTACAAGAAAATGCAAATTGCACTATCTTTGCCATTAACAGACTGTTACGCCAAATGATAATTGATAGTAGCCGTAGCCAACTTAACAATATTTTCAAATATAAAAATGCGAATTTCTCAATAACTGCTCCAAAGTTTTTCGAAATTTGAATGGCAAAATAACTATTTTTGCGATCCCAATTCAATAAATTACCGTGCATTTTCAAGCAAGAAATGTACAAGAAAATGCAAATTGCACTATCTTTGCCATTAACAGACTGTTACGCCAAATGATAATTGATAGTAGCCGTAGCCAACTTAACAATATTTTCAAATATAAAAATGCGAATTTCTCAATAACTGCTCCAAAGTTTTTCGAAATTTGAATGGCAAAATAACTATTTTTGCGATCCCAATTCAATAAATTACCGTGCATTTTCAAGCAAGAAATGTACAAGAAAATGCAAATTGCACTATCTTTGCCATTAACAGACTGTTACGCCAAATGATAATTGATAGTAGCCGTAGCCAACTTAACAATATTTTCAAATATAAAAATGCGAATTTCTCAATAACTGCTCCAAAGTTTTTCGAAATTTGAATGGCAAAATAACTATTTTTGCGATCCCAATTCAATAAATTACCGTGCATTTTCAAGCAAGAAATGTACAAGAAAATGCAAATTGCACTATCTTTGCCATTAACAGACTGTTACGCCAAATGATAATTGATAGTAGCCGTAGCCAACCTAACAATATTTTCAAATATAAAAATGCGAATTTCTCAATAACTGCTCCAAAGTTTTTCGAAATTTGAATGGGAAAATAGCTATTTTTGCGATCCCAATTCAATAAATTACCGTGCATTTTCAAGCAAGAAATGTACAAGAAAATGCAAATTGCACTATCTTTGCCATTAACAGACTGCTACGCCAAATGATAATTGATAGTAGCCGTAGCCAACTTAACAATATGTTCAAATATACAAATGCGAATTTCTCGATAACAGCTCCAAAGTTTTTCGAAATTTGAATGGCAAAATAACTATTTTTGCGATCCCAATTCAATAAATTACCGTGCATTTTCAAGCAAGAAATGTACAAGAAAATGCAAATTGCACTATCTTTGCCATTAACAGACTGTTACGCCAAATGATAATTGATAGTAGCCGTAGCCAACTTAACAATATTTTCAAATATAAAAATGCGAATTTCTCAATAACTGCTCCAAAGTTTTTCGAAATTTGAATGGCAAAATAACTATTTTTGCGATCCCAATTCAATAAATTACCGTGCATTTTCAAGCAAGAAATGTACAAGAAAATGCAAATTGCACTATCTTTGCCATTAACAGACTGTTACGCCAAATGATAATTGATAGTAGCCGTAGCCAACTTAACAATATTTTCAAATATAAAAATGCGAATTTCTCAATAACTGCTCCAAAGTTTTTCGAAATTTGAATGGCAAAATAACTATCTTTGCGATCCCAATTCAATAAATTACCGTGCATCTTCTAGCAAGAAATGTACAAGAAAATGCAAATTGCACTATCTTCGCCATTAACAGACTGTTACGCCAAATGATAATTGATAGTAGCCGTAGCCAACTTAACAATATTTTCAAATATAACAAGTAAGAGTGCTCTAGTCGGGAGTGCCCGACTAGGAGATACCCTGAACCCAGTTCTGACAACCATTCATACTTGCCTAATAGTGTGCATACATACAAGCACACACATACTGCAAGCAGTGCAAGCGGTTTAAGCAGTTAGCTTGCTTTTCGCTGAGCCCCATACAATGGAAAGTTAAATCTCAAATAACTTCTGTGTCTATTGTCCGATATTACTGAAATTTTTGGGACACACAATTGTCCATAATATGTGTGACCAAAACAAATGCAGGGTCGTACCTTCAAAAATGAGTTTTTTGCACTTTTGGGGGGATTGGGGGTTGGTATCCAAAAAGTTAAATATTTGTTACGTGTGTATGCTATTCGAGATTATACATGCCAAATTTGGGGCCTCTAGCTGTTATAACTTTTAAGTTAAGGCCCAAAAGCGCTAGTCTGAAATCGAAATTTATCGATAACATTTAAACGGGACGAGTTATCGATAAAATGAAATAAACTTGATCTGTCCCGGGATTACGAGAACTTATATTCCAAATATGAAGTCTCTAGCTCTTGTAGTCTCTGATATCCGCGTGTTCATACAGACAGACGGACGGACGGACGGACGGACGGACGGACGGACGGACGGACGGACAGACAGACAGACGGACATGGCCAGATCGACTCGGCTGTTGATACTGATCAATAATATATATACTTTATATGGTCGGAGATGCTTCCTTATGCCTGTTACATACATTTGCACAAAACCATAATACCCTTTTTACCCATTTTTAATGGGTTCAGGGTATAAAAATGCGAAATTCTCAATAGCTGCTCCAAAGTTTTTCGAAATTTGCATGGGCAAATAGCTATTTTTGCGATCCCAATTCAACAAATTACCGTGCATTTTCAAGCAAGAAATGTACAAGAAAATGCAAAGTAGCCGTAGCCAACTAACAATATTTTCAAATATAAAAATGCGAATTTCTCAATAACTGCTCCAAAGTTTTCGAAATTTAATGGAAAATACTATTTTTGGATCCCAATTCAATAAATTACGTGCATTTCAGCAAGAAATGTACAAGAAAATGCAAATTGACTATCTTTGCCATTAACAGACTACGCAAATGATAATTGATAGTAGCGTAGCCAACCTAACAATATTTTCAAATATAAAAATGCGAATTTCTCAATAACTGCTCCAAAGTCTTTCGAAATTTGAGTGGGAAAATAGCTATTTTTGCGATCCCAATTCAATAAATTACCGTGCATTTTCAAGCAAGAAATGTACAAGAAAATGCAAATGCACTATCTTGCCATTAACAGATGTACGCCAAATGATAATTGATAGCAGCAATTGCCAACTTGACAATACTACTTTGCCATTAACAGACTGTTACGCCAAATGATAATTGATAGTAGCCGTAGCCAACTAACAATATTTTCAAATATAAAAATGTGAATTTCTCAATAACTGCTCCAAAGTTTTTCGAAATTTGAATGGGAAAATAGCTATTTTTGCGATCCCAATTCAATAAATTACCGTGCATTTTCAAGCAAGAAATGTACAAGAAAATGCACTATCTTTCCATTAACAGACTGTTACGCCAAATGATAATTGATATAGCGTAGCCAACTTAACAATATTTTCAAATAACAAGAAGTGCTCTAGTCGGGATGCCCGACTAGGAGATACCCTGAACCCAGTTCTGACACCATTCATACTTGCCTAATAGTGTGCATACATACAAACAACATACTGCAAGCAGTGCAGCGGTTTAGCAGTTACTTGCTTTTCCTGAGCCCCAACAATGGAAAGTTAAATCTAAATAACTTTGTGTTATTGATAAATGCTTGTAAAATTTCTACGACATAACATTGGCATAAAATGTGTGACCAAAGCAATTTTCTACGTAAAACCTTCTGAATGAGTTTTGAAAATTAGGCGGTATTTGTTGCGATCCAACAATTCAATAAATTTAGCCTGTGTTCTATTCGGTTAACAGCAAAAGGGGCCCACCGAAACGAAGATGCCAATAACGCAACTGATCAAATTTATCATGTCGAATGTCGGTTACATAATGACAAAACTATCTTTCCCATTAACAGAACTGTATACGCCAAATGATAATTGATAATAGCTCGATCCTATATCCGGCTTTCAACTTAACAATGACTACTTTCACAGACGTACGACGAAATGACGACATTTCTGCAATAACATGGCTCCAAAGTTTTTCGAAATTTGAATGGCAAAATAACTATTTTTGCGATCCCAATTCAATAAATTACCGTGCACTTTCAAGCAAGAAATGTACAAGAAAATGCACATTGCACTATCTTTGCCATTAACAGACTGTTACGCCAAATGATAATTGATAGTAGCCGTAGCCAACTTAACAATATTTTCAAATGTAAAAATGCGAATTTCTCAATAACTGCTCCAAAGCTTTTCGAAATTTGAATGGCAAAATAACTATTTTTGCGATCCCAATTCAATAAATTACCGTGCATTTTCAAGCAAGAAATGTACAAGAAAATGCAAATTGCACTATCTTTGCCATTAACAGACTGTTACGCCAAATGATAATTGATAGTAGCCGTAGCCAACTTAACAATATTTTCAAATATAAAAATGCGAATTTCTCAATAACTGCTCCAAAGTTTTTCGAAATTTGAATGGCAAAATAACTATTTTTGCGATCCCAATTCAATAAATTACCGTGCATTTTCAAGCAAGAAATGTACAAGAAAATGCAAATTGCACTATCTTTGCCATTAACAGACTGTTACGCCAAATGATAATTGATAGTAGCCGTAGCCAACTTAACAATATGTTCAAATATACAAATGCGAATTTCTCAATAACTGCTCCAAAGTTTTTCGAAATTTGAATGGCAAAATAACTATTTTTGCGATCACAATTCAATAAATTACCGTGCATTTTCAAGCAAGAAATGTACAAGAAAATGCAAATTGCACTATCTTTGCCATTAACAGACTGTTACGCCAAATGATAATTGATAGTAGCCGTAGCCAACTTAACAATATTTTCAAATATAACAAGTAAGAGTGCTCTAGTCGGGAGTGCCCGACTAGGAGATACCCTGAACCCAGTTCTGACAACCATTCATACTTGCCTAATAGTGTGCATACATACAAGCACACACATACTGCAAGCAGTGCAAGCGGTTTAAGCAGTTAGCTTGCTTTTCGCTGAGCCCCATACAATGGAAAGTTAAATCTCAAATAACTTCTGTGTCTATTGTCCGATATTACTGAAATTTTTGGGACACACAATTGTCCATAATATGTGTGACCAAAACAAATGCAGGGTCGTACCTTCAAAAATGAGTTTTTTGCACTTTTGGGGGGATTGGGGGTTGGTATCCAAAAAGTTAAATATTTGTTACGTGTGTATGCTATTCGAGATTATACATGCCAAATTTGGGGCCTCTAGCTGTTATAACTTTTAAGTTAAGGCCCAAAAGCGCTAGTCTGAAATCGAAATTTATCGATAACATTTAAACGGGACGAGTTATCGATAAAATGAAATAAACTTGATCTGTCCCGGGATTACGAGAACTTATATTCCAAATATGAAGTCTCTAGCTCTTGTAGTCTCTGATATCCGCGTGTTCATACAGACACACGGACGGACGGACGGACGGACGGACGGACGGACGGACGGACGGACGGACAGACAGACAGACGGACATGGCCAGATCGACTCGGCTGTTGATACTGATCAATAATATATATACTTTATATGGTCGGAGATGCTTCCTTATGCCTGTTACATACATTTGCACAAAACCATAATACCCTTTTTACCCATTTTTAATGGGTTCAGGGTATAAAAATGCGAATTTCTCAATAGCTGCTCCAAAGTTTTTCGAAATATGCATGGGCAAATAGCTATTTTTGCGATCCCAATTCAATAAATTACCGTGCATTTTCAAGCAAGAAATGTACAAGAAAATGCAAATTGCACTATCTTCGCCATTAACAGACTGTTACGCCAAATGATAATTGATAGTAGCCGTAGACAACCTAACAATATTTTCAAATATAAAAATGCGAATTTCTCAATAACTGCTCCAAAGTTTTTCGAAATTTGAATGGGAAAATAGCTATTTTTGTGATCCCAATTCAATAAATTACCGTGCATCTTCTAGCAAGAAATGTACAAGAAAATGCAAATTGTACTATCTTTGCCATTAACAGACTGTTACGCTAAATGATAATTGATAGTAGCCGTAGCCAACCTAACAATATTTTCAAATATAAAAATGCGAATTTCTCAATAACTGCTCCAAAGCTTTTCGAAATTTGAATGGGAAAATAGCTATTTTTGCGATCCCAATTCAATAAATTACCGTGCATTTTCAAGCAAGAAATGTACAAGAAAATGCAAATTGCACTATCTTTGCCATTAACAGATGGCTACGCCAAATGATAATTGATAGTAGCCGTAGCCAACTTAACAATATGTTCAAATATACAAATGCGAATTTCTCGATAACAATTCCAAAGTTTTTCGAAATTTGAATTGCAAAATAACTATTTTTGCGACAACAATTCAATAAATTACCGTGCATTTTCAAGCAAGAAATGTAAAAGAAAATGCAAATTGTACTATCTTGCCATTAACAGACTGTTACGAAAAATGATAATTGATAGTAGCCGTAGCCAACTTAACAATATTTTCAAATATAAAAATGCGAATTTCTCAATAACTGCTCAAAAGTTTTTCGAAATCTGAATAGCAAAATAACTATTTTTGCAATCCCAATTCAATAAATTACCGTGCATTTTCAAGCAAGAAATGTACAAGAAAATGCAAATTGCACTATCTTTGCCATTAACAGACTGTTACGCCAAATGATAATTGATAGTAGCCGTAGCCAACTTAACAATATTTTCCAATATAACAAGTAAGAGTGCTCTAGTCGGGAGTGCCCGACTAGGAGATACCCTGAACCCAGTTCTGACAACCATTCATACTTGCCTAATAGTGTGCATACATACAAGCACACACATACTGCAAGCAGTGCAAGCGGTTTAAGCAGTTAGCTTGCTTTTCGCTGAGCCCCATACAATGGAAAGTTAAATCTCAAATAACTTCTGTGTCTATTGTCCGATATTACTGAAATTTTTGGGACACACAATTGTCCATAATATGTGTGACCAAAACAAATGCAGGGTCGTACCTTCAAAAATGAGTTTTTTGCACTTTTGGGGGGATTGGGGGTTGGTATCCAAAAAGTTAAATATTTGTTACGTGTGTATGCTATTCGAGATTATACATGCCAAATTTGGGGCCTCTAGCTGTTATAACTTTTAAGTTAAGGCCCAAAAGCGCTAGTCTGAAATCGAAATTTATCGATAACATTTAAACGGGACGAGTTATCGATAAAATGAAATAAACTTGATCTGTCCCGGGATTACGAGAACTTATATTCCAAATATGAAGTCTCTAGCTCTTGTAGTCTCTGATATCCGCGTGTTCATACAGACAGACGAACGGACGGACGGACGGACGGACGGACGGACGGACAGACAGACAGACGGACATGGCCAGATCGACTCGGCTGTTGATACTGATCAATAATATATATACTTTATATGGTCGGAGATGCTTCCTTATGCCTGTTACATACATTTGCACAAAACCATAATACCCTTTTTACCCATTTTTAATGGGTTCAGGGTATAACAAGTAAGAGTGCTCTAGTCGGGAGTGCCCGACTACGAGATACCCTGAACCCAGTCCTTACAATCATTCATATTAATCTAAACACACACATGCTGCAGTACAAGCAGTACAAGCAGTGCAAGCGGTCTAAGCAGTTAGCTTGCTTTTCGCTGAGCCCCACATAATGGAAAGTTAAATCTTAAATAACTTCTGTGTTTATCGTCCGATCTTATTGAAATTTTTGGGGCAAACAATTGTCAATAATATGAGTGACCAAACCAAATTGCAAGGTCGTACCTTCAAAAATGCGTTTTTTTAACTTTTGGGGGGTTTGGGGGGTGGTATCCAAAAAGTGAAATATTTGTTACATGTGTATGCTATTCGAGATTATACATGTCAAATTAGGGGCCTCTAGCTCTTATAACTTGTAAGTTATATCCAAAAAACGCTGGTCTAAAATCGAAATTTATCGATAACTTTTGAACGGGACGAGCTATCGATAAATTTTAATAAACTTGATCTGTCCCGGGATTAGGAGAACTTATGTTCCAAATATGAAGTCTCTAGCTCTTGTAGTCTCTGATATCTGTGTGTTCATACAGACAGACAGACGGACAGACGGACAGACGGACAGACAGACGGACATGGCCAGATCGACTCGGCTATTGATACTGATCAATAATATATATACTTCATATGGTCGGAGATGCTTCCTTATGCCTGTTACATACATTTGCACAAAACCATAATACCCTTTTTACCCATTTTTAATGGGTTCAGGGTATAAAAATGCGAATTTCTCAATAGCTGCTCCAAAGTTTTTCGAAATTTGCATGGGCAAATAGCTATTTTTGCGATCCCAATTCAATAAATTACCGTGCATTTTCAAGCAAGAAATGTACAAGAAAATGCAAATTGCACTATCTTCGCCATTAACAGACTGTTACGCCAAATGATAATTGATAGTAGCCGTAGACAACCTAACAATATTTTCAAATATAACAAGTAAGAGTGCTCTAGTCTGGGAGTGCCCGACTAGGAGATACCCTGAACCCAGTCCTTACAATCATTCGTACTACTCTAAACACACACATGCTGCAGCACACACAGTACAAGCAGTGCCAGCGGTTTAAGCAGTTAGCTTGCTTTTCGCTGAGCCCCACACAATGGAAAGTTAAATCTTAAATAACTTCTGTGTTTATTGTCCGATCTTACTGAAATTTTTGGGACAAACAATTGTCAATAATATGTGTGACCAAACCAAATTGCAAGGTCGTACCTTCAAAAATGGGTTTTTTTCAACTTTTGGGGGATTTGGAGGGTGGTATCCAAAAAGTGAAACATTTGTACATGTGTATGCTATTCGAGATTATACATGCCAAATTTGGGGCCTCTAGCTCTTATAACTTGGAAGTTATGTCCCAAAAACGCTAGTCTAAAATCGAAATTTATCGATAACTTTTGAACGCGACGAGTTATCGATCAAATGAAATAAACTTGATCTGTCCCGGGATTAGGAGAACTTATATTCCAAATATGAAGTCTCTAGCTCTTGTAGTCTCTGATATCCGCGTGTTCATACAGACGGACAGGACGAGACAGACAGACGGACATGGCTAAATCGACTCGGCTATTGATACTGATCAAGAATATATATACTTTATATGGTCGGAGATGCTTCCTTATGCCTGTTACATACTTTTGCACAAAACCATAATACCCTTTTTACCCATTTTTAATGGGTTCAGGGTATAAAAATGCGAATTTCTCAATAACTGCTCCAAAGCTTTTCGAAATTTGAATGGGAAAATAGCTATTTTTGCGATCCCAATTCAATAAATTACCGTGCATTTTCAAGCAAGAAATGTACAAGAAAATGCAAATTGCACTATCTTTGCCATTAACAGATGGCTACGCCAAATGATAATTGATAGTAGCCGTAGCCAACTTAACAATATGTTCAAATATACAAATGCGAATTTCTCGATAACAATTCCAAAGTTTTTCGAAATTTGAATTGCAAAATAACTATTTTTGCGACAACAATTCAATAAATTACCGTGCATTTTCAAGCAAGAAATGTAAAAGAAAATGCAAATTGTACTATCTTGCCATTAACAGACTGTTACGAAAAATGATAATTGATAGTAGCCGTAGCCAACTTAACAATATTTTCAAATATAACAAGTAAGAGTGCTCTAGTCGGGACTGCCCGACTAGGAGATACCCTGAACCCAGTTCTGACATCCATTCATACTTGCCTAATAGTGTGCATACATACAAACACACCACACATTACTGCAAGCTGTGAAAACGGTTTAAGCAGTTATCTTACTTTTTCACTGAGCCCCACACAATGGAAAGTAAAATCTTAAATAACTTCTGTGTTTATTGTCCGATCTTTTTAAAATTTGTAGGTCATAACATTGGCTATAAAATGTGTGACCAAACCAAATTACAAGGTCATACCTTCAAAAATGAGTTTTTTGAATTTTTGGGGGGATTGGGGGGTGGTATCCAAAAAGTGAAAAATTGTTTACATGTGTATGCTATTCGAGATTATAGATGCCAAATTAGGGGCCTCTAGCTCTTATAACTTGTAAGTTATAGCCCAAAAACGCTAGTCTGAAATCGAAATTTATCGATAACTTTTGAATGGGTGGAGTTATCGATAAAATGAAATAAACTTGATCTGTCCCGGCACTACGAGAACTTATATTCCAAATATGAAGTCTCTAGCTCTTGTAGTCTCTGATATCCGCGTGTTCATACAGACAGACGGACGGACGGACGGACGGACGGACGGACGGACGGACGGACGGACGGACAGACGGACATGGCTAAATC
>JAWNLL010000528.1:0-39048 GCA_035042425.1 Drosophila flavopinicola
CTTCCTTACACAGACTTTCAAGTGCTATGAGCTGGAGAAGGGGCCACCGATGGACGTGGAACTGTCGCGCGAGGATGCATTGAAGATGTACAAGCAGATGGTGGAGGTGCGCCGCATCGAGATCGTCTGCGGCAACATGTACAAGGCGAAGCACATCCGCGGCTTCTGTCACCTGTACAATGGCCAGGAGGCCGTCGCGACTGGCATGTGCGCTGTGCTGGGCAAGAAGGATAGCGTGATAACGGCATATCGGGCGCACGCGTGGACCTATCTGATGGGCGTGCCCGCATACGGCCTGATCGCCGAGCTGGTGGGCGTGAAGAGCGGCTGCAGTCGGGGCAAGGGCGGCTCCATGCACACCTACAGCGACAACTTCTATGGCGGCAATGGCATTGTGGGCGCCCAGGTGCCCCTTGGCGCTGGGGTGGCACTGGCGCATCGCTATCGCGGCGATGGCGGCGTCTGTGTGACCTGCTATGGCGATGGCGCCGCCAACCAGGGCCAGGTCTTCGAGGCGTACAACATTGCCAAGCTGTGGTGTCTGCCGTGCATCTTTGTGTGCGAGAACAATCACTACGGCATGGGCACCCATGTGTCGCGGCATGCGGCCTTGACCGACTTCTATATGCGTGGTCAGTATATGCCCGGCTTGTGGGTCGATGGCAACCAGGTGCTGGCCGTGCGCAGCGCCACCCAGTTTGCCGTTGACTATGCCCGCAAGCACGGGCCCATTGTGCTCGAGATGAACACGTATCGTTTCGAGGGGCACTCCATGTCCGATCCGGGCACCGCCTACCGCACGCGTGATGAGGTCAAGAAGATTCGGGAGGAGCGCGATCCCATCCAGAGCTTCCGCAAGCAGATGATCACGCTGTGCCTGGCCGAAGAGGCGGAGCTGAAGAAGATCGATGCGGCGATACGCAAGGAGATCGACGAAGTGGCCAAGAAGGTGATCAAGGATCGCGAGGTGGGCCTCGAAGAGCTCGCGGCCGACATCTATTCGAAGAATGTCGAGTCCAGAATACGTGGCGTATCCGGCCAGAATCTGGAGCACCTGCGCATCGGCGAGGTGTGCTTCGGCAAGCCGAAGCGTACGCCGGCCGAGGAGATGAAGAAGGTGCCGGTTGGCGATGCCGTCATGGTGGCCGCCCAGGCGGCGTCCAAGAAGGAGCAGGATGCCAAGAAGGCCAAGGCCAAGGCCAAGCCGGCGGAGCCAGCGGCTGCCAAAGAGGAGCCGCCGGAGGAGGACGGCCCCTTCCCGCTACCAGAAGCACCTGCTGCCCCTGGTGCCCCTCCAGCAGGAGCAACGCCAGCTGGCCCAGCACCTGCTGCACCAAAGGGCGGCGCCAAGCCGAAAGCATAGAAGCCAAAGGGAAAGGGAAAGGGAAAGTAAGACCTGAGCTCAATACAAAATTAAGAAAGACGACCTACCTTTCGAGTTAGCACCCAATCCTATTGAGAGAGTAATAAATATCAGCTGCTGAAAGCTGTCTGAGCTTTTGCCTTTTTACCCAACCAAACCGAATAATATTCATTGTCATAATAAAACAAAGTGTTTGACCTAAAGCTGCAATAGCAACCATTAGCAGGTGAAAGCTTGAGCTTTGTACGACTTCTGAAAGCTTTTGCGTGTAGCTACACAGTTGATGGGCGAGCTTTGGAATGCTTTTGCACGGACACCTGTGCGATGTCAAAAGCTTGCCACAGCGCGCTTTCCCTCTCTCCCTATCCCTCTCCCTATCCCTCTCTCTCCCTCTCTCTCTCTCTCTCTGTGTGTGTTTCTATCTCTGTCACGCTCTAGAATCACCGTAAATCGAGTGTGCGACGCGTTCCATTCATTTATCAAGCCGTTAAATGGCAGCTGCCCACGCGCTCACTGTGTCCCAGCCAAATACCCAAAGTAACCCCCCCCTCCCCCATCCCCCAACAACCACCCCTCGCAGCACCCTCTGCGACGCATAGTGGGGCCAACTGAGTGTTTACGCTGTCAAATTTATATATTTATATGATATTCAAATTCTAAGAGTGCTTTAATCAGCAGTGCTCTGCTAGAAGATACCCTGAACAGAGCTCAAACATGCATTCACACACACACACTCGTTGAAAGCAGTGCAAGCAGTTAACTCATTCTTTACTTTCCTCTGGGTGGCGTGCTCAGTATCAATAAAATCTAGTAATGTTTTTATGCTATTGGAAATTTTGTATACAAAATTTGTTATCTCTAGCTCTAACAACTTTTAAGTTGTCGCCAAACGACGATTGTTTAAAATCGAGACCTATCGATAACTTTTGAACGGGATGAGTTATCGATAGAATTGGCATTTAAGGTTGCAAGGTTTTCCTCCCAAAAGTGGACACTGTGCACCCGAACCTTGGAGATCTTGTATACAAAATGTGGTGTGTCTGGCTCTAAGAACTTTCAAGTTATCGCCAAAAGACGAACGCTTAAAATCCAAACCTATCGATAACATTTGATCGGGACGAGTTATCGATAGAATTGGCATTTGATAGACCTATGACTTTTTCCAGGTTTTTCACCCACATGCGGACACTGTGCGACACTGTGCACCCGCACCTGTGCGCTACCCCTACCACCCGTTGTCTATTGTGATGATGAGCCTGTTGCGAGGCGGCACCCGATCTGCTGGGTGTATTCAGTCTCTTCGCGATGCTCTCGCGCTGATCTTCACGTCTTCACGTGCGCTGCGACGGAATCCGTGGTGCTGTCCGGACTTCTTATAATATTTGATTTGATTTCATTTGATTTCATTTGATTTGTTTTGTTTTGTTTTGTTTGGCCGCGTGGTGCGTGGGTGTTGATTATTGTGAATGCTGAATGTTTTCAATATGTTTGGCTCGTTTTCACCTTTGATTTGATCGTTGATCGTTGGCAAAGGTCCATTTGCAAATATAAATAAATAAATAATACATATTATTTCAATTAGCTTTGGCAGTATATCATGTTTTCTGTTTATTTATGTTATTGTTTTGATGAGTGCATTTGGATATACTGAAACCTACGCATTTTTATACTCTTTTCGAAGAAAATAGTATATTAAGTTTGTGCTGATAACGCATAGAAGGCAGCGTCGGAGACCCCCCATAAGTTACTGCCGTCTGTCTGTCTGTCTGTATGTTTTTGATCTAGTCCCTCAGTTTTTGATCTATAGCGATGAAACTTTGCACAGACACTTAATATTAAAATGTACAGCATATCAATCGGAGCCAGCCTGATCAGTCCACTATATCTTATAGCTGACATACAACTGGAAGTCGGTTTTGGCCATAAATCCGATCTTTTCAAAGCTATCGCCTTAAATTTCCTTGGACACTTAAACATCCTTATAACTCATCAATATCTTAAATTTCGAATCGATTTAGTTATAATTAGCAAAGATATGCGTCATTAAATATTTCGGTGGTGCAGTTGGCAGAGTGAAAATTGCCTAAAGGTTCGAAAAGAGTATAAAATCTTCGGCACGCCGATAATCCTTCCGCACTTGTTTTGTTTGTTGATAATATGAAACACACTCAGATCATATCATACTAAATGTATTAGCTTTTCTAGCATTCATATTGTATTTGATTAAAAATAAATAAATAATTGTTTTCAATGGGAAAATCATTGGCTCTTTGTTTATTCATCTGTTGTTGTTCATATCTTATTTGAATACACTCAAAGTAGTATATGATTTCATTCAATATTAAATCTAGCTTTAACTAGTTTTTGCAGTCTTATTTCTTTGAATGAATTCACATTTTATTTGAATGCATTCAATGAATGGAATCCTAAAATCACCATCATTTGTGCTCATATCTATAGTTTTTATGGCATATTATATCAGTTTTCTTTGAAACATTTGGTAAATACACTTTTATTTCGATGATTCAAATTATCTGCTAAAAATGCTATGTTTTCGTATTATTTTTATCATAATGTCGCATTTTTTGTATCACATTTTCGTTTGTCGGAAGTGAAAAGCGCCAGCCAGCGTTGGCTGCCAAACATTTTCCACATTTTCGTTTAATTTCATGCTTACACAGTCGCGATTTTTTTCGATTTTTTTTTTACAATTTATTTATTTGATTTTATGCTGGCGCATGCTTAACACATTAACGCCTCGTGTGAACAAATTCATTAGTATTTTGTTTATTATTTTTTTTACGCGCTGGTAACTACAAATAGTGTCAAATATTTGTGAATTTAAAAAACTTTAATTTTTTTTCCGTATTTTTTTTTTTGGTGACATATTTTCAGCATAATTATGAAAAAAAAATAAAGTTCAGTTGCAATGTGTCAAATAGATGCATACATATACATATGTGTGTTTGTGCTATCTCCATTGTGAATCTATGTGTATATAATTATAGTAAAGACTGAGCAACAAAAGTTTTGAGAACGACGCGTCAAATATTTCAAGGTAATAACATTTGCAATTGATTTATTTATAATACACAAATGCTCAACATTATTTGTGCAATTAAAGTGGAAGTCGAGTGTTTGGACAGCTAAAGGGTACAACATATATATATATATATATATATATATAGGTACATACAGGTGTGTGTGTGTTGTTTTTCAAGTGACACACTTGAGTGGCAGCTCAGAAATCAGCAAGGCTTGTGGAACTTTGTATGCTCTTTCCCAACGAACATGCATATACATATATATATATACATATATAGCTCGTAGATATGTAGAGAATATACACGTCTAGCATATAGTATAGACAAACACTTTTCATACTTATATGTCTCATATGGAGCGCAGCTGATTGGCATTTTTTGTTGCTATTTCCGCTACATTTGCATAGCCGAATTTCAAATGCCCCTTCGAGTGGCGAGTGGAGAGTGCAGAGTGGAGAGTAAGATCCGTGAGATATACATACGAGTGTGGAGAGAGAGCTGAGTGTCTATTCAAATACAGCCAAATACAAACAACAACACTGACTGAGTCTCTTCATTTCAATTGATATTGCCATTTACATGGTGACATTCGCAGATTTCGTATGCCCCTTGCTGTGAGCACTCAAATGAAGCTGGATATTATCTATATTTAGATATGGTAGATATACTTTTCGATCAGCAACGACTTGGTAACAAGTGCTTAATGTAAATGGAGGCTTAATCTTAATCGATTGAGCCAATTTCAATGTAATGTGTTGAGTCAGAATTATTAAGCTTAGTTTGCTATGTGTTCCATAGGTATTTATATAAAATTTGATAATGTTAAGCTTGGACTCTAAAAAAAGTTGAGAATTTTGTATTCAAATCAAGTAAAACAAGTCTAACAAACTTTTTTGTAGTATCCTAAAGTTTTATTTCTCTAAGAACTAAATTTTTAAAATTTTGAGACTTACTTTGAGTACTAATAGTAAAATATAGAATTTTTGTTTTTTATTTCAATAAGAACTTGATCTCTAGAATTTGTAAGACTTTTTTTTAAGTATAAATCAGCTAATTAGTGTATTAGGCTTGTTTCAAAAATTGTTTCCTATATTTTTGGAACATGCTACATTTTGTAGTCAAAAACGATTTATATGTTTCTTGAAATATTGATAGGGAATCGGAAAGAATGCCATTCCAATTGGATATGAAGTTGTAACAATGATTTTTTCTGAGTGTTTGCATACAATAATAAACGCAATTACAAAAACAACAGCCCGTATTTAAGATTTGCGTTCAAATTCTTAATTGAAGAACGTAAAATGGTGTGATTTTCCATTGTATAGTGAAACTACGTAGTTTTGCTTTTAGAATGCATACAAATTTCCATGCCGTGTTCACATATGTTCTCGATCTGCATCAGATATATTCGACTAATGTGGAAATATTCATTTGTAATGCACAACAACTAAAAGGCATTCCTTTGAGAAGATTTGTTATAACAGTCACTAGCTAAAATCCTACGTACACTTATTTATATATATATCTATGTATATATCGTGTATATGCCAATTACCGTGTGGGCATTACTTATACACAAATTCGTTCAATTCTTCCAAAGTGCGGATAAGATAAGATTGGGTAAGCCAAACCCGCATCTAATAAATATACATAGGCACATCTGTTTGGAAGCCATTGGGCAATTGAATAATTGAACAATAATGTGGCTGGTGTCGTCTTTTGTGCAACATCCCATCAAAAGGGGGTACATTTTATACGTTTTACGTTTTAATATTCATTTAGGCACAATTGAAAGTGACAACTCTACTCAGCGAGAATATATGTACTTTTCGAAGAAAAAAAAACATTATAGGTTTCTGTCACGATTTTGTTGTGTTTCAGCTCCTAATTGTGGTTGATTTTTGTTTGTGTGTGTGTGTGTGTGTGTGTGTGTGTGGTGTCTCTGACTCAATTTCAACAATTTGTACAACTATAACGAAAACTGATGACGCGACCTTGAGCCAAAATAGATTTTTATGTGCGACACTCGCCGATCTCCGCACGTCACCAAATGCCATCCAAAAGAATATTTTTGTTTTTGGCCCGTATTCGTTTTGGGATATTTCGGTGCGGTTCGGTTCGATTCGGTTGTTTTGGTTTTGTCTTTATTTTTGTTTTTTTTTTAAATCATTTCGAGAAATGCTCGTTAGCCAAAAATGCAATTGCTATTAAATAGAAATGGCTTCTGTAGAAGATAAGATAGATCCCAACTCAAGTGGCGTGCACAAAAGGAATAGATTTATATTCACCGCAAATGGAAATGAAATGAACCACGAAATTGAATTGTATGCTATGTAAATTTTAATGGAACGAATAACCAAATTGCCACAGCGAATTCCAAGTTCACGAATACGAATTAAAAATTGTTTCTCTATAGGCCAGCAAAATAGCTTTAAAAATACAATTCTTGAGCGTTACAAATGTGTAACAAATGGTGTGAAAGTATTGTGAGTTAGTACATCAAAAAATACATAATGAATCAATCAAAACGAAATAATTAATATGCAAAAAAAAAATAAACAAACTGTGTGAAACTTTTATAAAAAAATTAATAAATCAATAAATAAATTATAAATATTATCTAAAAAAATTTCAAATAAATAACGAAAATATAAATAATAATAAATAAATAAATAATAAAACCATGATAAATAAATAGGAAATAAATGATAACTAAATTATAAAGAAATGTTAAACAAATAATTAATAAGTAATAAATAAATAATAAATATAAAGTAAATAAGGAAAAAATAATGAATTAATAAAAAAATTATAATAAGTAAAAAGTAAATAAATAAATAATAGGTAAATAATATATAAAGAAAAAAACAGAAAATTTGAATTAAAATGTCACTAATAAGTAAACGTATAATATATTAACTTAATTATTTCCAAAAAATTAACTAAATTTTTTTTTAATTACTCAAAAAAGTAACGAGCTTATCATTAGAAGGTTTTAAGTGTTTATGCAACTGTTATTAAAGACTTTTCCATTAAAGTTCTGTTTTTAAATTTTAAAAAGTCTTTTTTTTTAATAATAAGACAAAAATAGCGATTTTTATATGAATTTTCATCGACTTAAAGTGTCTGAATAAATTTGAATTGAAAAATCAGTTGTAAGCTTTATTGTCTATAATTTTTGGGAGATCAAATGAATACTATTACAGATTACACATTTTTACAGTCTTTACTACATATATGTGATATACATATAAAGATAATATATAGTATTTGATAAAAAAATGTTTGCATTGACTATACAAAAATAGTTTAATACTAAATCAACTTTTATGTAGAGCATGCGTTTTATTTACACTACATGGTCCTTTGTTGTTATCAGCAATTAGTTATTGTTGTTGTAGCTGTAGTTGTTATTGTTGTTGTTGTTATAGTTGGTGTTGCCTCGTCTTGTCAATATTGCAGAAATGCAAGCGCATTTCGCCAGTCTGCAATCAATTTTATATTGGATTTTAATTGAACGCCCGCTGTGTTGGTTAACTGCAGACTTTATACATGGTCCATTAATTGCTCGGGGATGCCAGCCGAAAACTGATCAAAAAAAGCACAAAGCAATTTAGAGAAAAATTGTCAAAACAAAACAACAACAAGTGAGAACGTTGCAGTCGGGCGGAGCCGACTGCGTAATACTCTGATACCATTTTAAGAACAGCTGAAAGCAAGTGAACAGAAAATTTTTGCTGGTGTTTGGGTGACCCGAAATCGGCATTCCAAGTTTTTGGGAACGGGAGGGGCATGGTCGATCTTAAGAGGGGGTGACCAGAAGTCTATCTACCAATTTTGGTGACTCTAGCTCTAAAACTGTGGAAGATATAAGCTTTCGCGATTTTTGGGGGCGGGAAGGGGCGTGGCCCCAAAAAATTTGGCCGATCTTTAGAGGGAGTGACAAGAAGTCTATTTTACAAATTTCTTGACTCTAGCTCTAAAACTGTGGAAGATATACATTTTCGCGATTTTTGGGGGCGGGAGGGGGCGGGGCCCCAAAATTTGTTTGCCGATCTTTAGGGGGGCTGACAATAAGTCTATCCTCCAATTTTGGTGACTCTAGCTCTAAAACTGTGGAAGATATACATTTTCGCGATTTTTGGGGGCGGGAGGGGGCGGGGCCCCAAAATTTTTTGCCGATCTTTAGGGGGGCTGACAATAAGTCTATCCTCCAATTTTGGTGACTCTAGCTCTAAAACTGTGGAAGATATACATTTTCGCGATTTTTGGGGGCGGGAGGGGGCGGGGCCCCAAAATTTTTTGCCGATCTTTAGGGGGGCTGACAATAAGTCTATCCTCCAATTTTGGTGGCCCTAGCTCTTAAACTGTGCGAGATATAGGCTTCCGTGTTTCGTGGGGGCGGGGTGGCTGGGGGGCGTTCCAGTGGGCGTGGCCGGAAAATCCAGGACGCAATCTTTTGGGCTGGTCAGCCCTAGTCTAAATTCCAAATTTGGGGACTCTAGCTTCAAAATTGCGGGAAATATACACGTGTTATCGAATTGTGCATTCATGTATATCGATTTTCGCGATTACGGGGGCGGGAGTGGGCGTGGTCGAAATTTTGTTTCTGTAATCTGTAGAGGACGTCACCAGTAATATATATTCCAAATATGGTGACTTTAGCTCTAAAACTGCGGGAGATATAAGCATTTCAAATTAATTTTGGAGGGGGGGCTGGTGGGCGTAATAATGGGCGTGGCCGATTAACCTAGGATCCAATTTTTTCGGGAGGTCACCAGCAATATACCTACCAAATTTGATTACTCTAGCTTCAAAATTGTGGGAGTTATTCACGTTTAATCGATTTGTGATTTGAGGTGTATCGACATGTTATCGATTTGCCAGCCTCCCAGTGGGCGTGGCATAAATTTGGAATAAACTTGATCTGAAGCAGATAGCTATAATCATAACGCAAAAGATTTCAAGAGTCTATCTAATATCGTTTCGGAAATACGCGCGTTCATCCAGACAGACAGACGGACGGACGGACAGACGGACAGACGGACAGACGGACGGCCTGACGGACATTCGACAAAACCAATATACTATGAGTACCTTCGGTATCAGAGTATAAAAACACAGAAGAACAAAATGTATCCAGATATGACAACGAGCTCATATAAAAGTCAAAATTGGCAAATATATTTTGGGTATATCCAAATAAATGTTGTTTATTGCAAGCAAATTGTGGAGTATGTGTTCCATATAAAAAACTTGTGCTTTGTGCAAATATAATTGAAGTCTTAAGTAAATCAGCTATTATTATTTAAATAATAATATTTACTACGAAAAAATTAAGTAATTGGTATAAGTAACTGTTCAAAGTAATTTCAACTAAAATCCTTGAAAGCTTGTAACTGTTTATCTGTGATCCCTGTTTTTCTTGCTTTCTCTCATTCTCCCACCAATACTCTGTTTTACTCCCACTAAACACTTACGCCTCTCTATGCGATTTTCATTGTATTGCTATTCGTTGTTGATAGCAAAAACTATAGTATTCTTCATTTTAAAATTGCACTAAATTCAAGCAGATTCCCGACTATTTGGATAGTTATCATTTTTTGTCTAAACGGGGACAATGACAAAGCGACTGTTATGCGTTTGTTCCAATTAGATTTCAAATCGATTGTTTTGTGTCAACAAACACAAAGTGATTTCTCAAAGCCATAACAACAACAATAACAATAATTATATCAAGAGCAGCCGAAACAAAAAAAAACCCAAACAGTTGTCAAAAAAACGCGACAAAAACTGCTGAAATGTGGTCAATGCAATATGGCGACAACGTAATAGCCCACGTATTATTTATTTGATGTTATAAATAGAAGGCAGCACGCAGGAAAAGCATAATACCAAAAAAACCAAAATAAATAAAGACAACAAAAAGCCAAAGCAAATAATGAAAATGAAAATGCGTGCAGCACTCACAAATAGAGAGATAGACACATATTCATATATATACATATATATATATGTAATATATATATATATATATATATATATATATATACATAGAGAGAGAGAGAGAGAGAGTGGGAGCAGACAACAGAGTAGCACAAAGCCAGATAAGACTAATTCAAATGAAGTGTTTTCTTTTTTGAGAAAAAAACAAGTGGGAATGGATTATCTGCGGCATGCCGAAGATTTTATACTCTTTTCGAACCTTTAGACAGTTTTCACTCTGCCAAATAAATAATAAGTATCTGTGCAAAGTTTCATCGCGATAGCTTTAAAAACATGGGATATATGGCCAAAACCGACTTCCAGTTGTATGATATAGATATAGATATAAGATATAGTGGTCCGATCCAGCCGGTTCCGACCAATGTGCTGTCTCTTTGATTAACAAGTCTCTGTGCAAAGTTTTATAATGATAGCTTATAAGCTGAGGGACTAGTTTGCATACATACAGACAGACAGATAGACAGACGGACATGGCTAGATCAATTTGTTTTGTCATTCTAAGCATACGGGCAGTATCTTTTGGAGGTCTCCGACGCTTGCTTCTATGTGTTACACACTTCAGCACAAACTTAAAATACTGTTTTCTTCGAAAAGAGTATAACAAAAACAAAAACACAACTAAAACGTAACAAAGCAAGAGAGAGAGTAGAGAACAAAAAACAAAAATTTCAAATCAAATGCAGATGGTTTCAGAGGCAGGTGAAAACAATGACTATGTGTGTGTGTATATATATCTATATATGTGTGTGTGTGTGTGTGTGTGTGTGTGTGTGTGAGTGCTTTGCTGATCCATTAGGCAGACTATGGCCTGAATGACGAATCTCAGGCAAGTGTGAAAACTCAAATGGAAAATGAGTCCTGAATCCGACATTGACAGCTCAATGCCGTTCGGAATTTGATAGATTGGTTCTTATTGTTATTGCAGATATTGTTTCTATTGTTGTTGTTGCTGTTGTTGTTGTTGTTGTTATTGTTGTTGCTTTTGCTGCTGGTGGTGGCAAAGTGTTTTGCATCTAGTACTTGTGCTGCATAATTGAATTAGTGCGAAAATGCAAAGAGCTTTTAGCTGCACAGCAGCAAACCTAAATTGTTGCAGACAAATTGCACACAAAGCATAAAAGCATCGAAATTAAGTGCAAGATCGGCTAAAGCTGAATTTGATAATAGTTGGAATAAAGAAATGTAAACGAGAGAAAGCGAATTTGGTTTGGTTAGACAATTTATATATATATATACATATATATAGTGATTTGACAGTTAATGTGAAAGTAGATGAAGACTGACTACAGAAATTATCCTAGGAATTTGTCAATTTAAAACAAGAACAAATTGTGACTTGACAAAACATTTAGTTTTTTGTTTGTCAAAGTTCTTAAAAGTATAATAAACTACTTTTTTCACAATTTCTTTAAATATTAGAAATGACAATGTGTCTTTCAACCCAAATCCAATATAAAAACATTTTTGGGTTTCTGGGTTTTATATAAATACAAACTTAAATAATATGTTGTTAAATTATACATATGATTGGAATAATTTTACTATTGATTTTCTGACTAATTTGCTTACTTTTTGGTACACTTTCATTTCGTTTTGTATACTTTTCATTTCATAAAGTTAATATTTTGTATTTTACAAAACTTTTTTAAATGTTGACAATCAAAATCATCATCAAGATTGCAAACATGAAATTGGAGTTGCCAAGAAGATGGCAAAACTTATCAGGCAAATAAGTTTTCAACATTTGATTTTTGCCCTAAAACTTATAGAGCCCAATTTCGATTTATCATTGAATGGCAGCTAGGCAATTGATTGATTGAATTAAAGCAGAACAACATTGTTAAATAACGAGCTGGTTCAATATGCAATTCCTTATGAAATATTAGTAAATTTATTTCAAGTATTGTTAAGAGCAAAACTATTTTCAATTGTTCGTTTCTATGACAGCTATAAGATATAGCTGCCCGATTCGTCAGGTTTCGACAAAAAAACATGTTGTACATAACTTAACAGCATGCGCTGTTGTTCGTTAAGAGAGTTTTCACTGTAGCTAATCGCATTCACCTTACGAGGTTGATGCACGACCCAAATCGAATGCAAAACGTAACAATAATATGGTAATAATAATGTATAGGAACTCAATCAAAATATGCTGCAACTATACATACATATAGTACATACATATATATTAATGCAGGGCACGTCGGCTACTCTGACGCGATACGGTGCCATAATACGGAATGTGCACATAAAAAGTATTAAATCAAAATTGAAATGCAATAAAGCGGTAAGCGCTAAATAATTGACATGTCGCCCGCTTGGCAAACAAAACGCATTTTAAATTTAATTTGCCAATATTGTCAGAGACCAAATATGAAATGTGGACAGACAAACACACACAAACACACACACACACACACACACACACACACACACACAAAGCTACGCCTGCTGCTGTGGCATAATCTCGCTTCAGTTTCACAACAGGTACACACGCATATGTGTGTGCGTGTGTGTGTGCGTGTGTGTGCGTGTGTGTTTGTGTGTGTGTATTTATTTAAAACTCATATCGTGCATAGGCACGTCGGGGCACGTGCGCGGCTTAAAAAAAAAAAATTACAAAATGAAAACGGAAAACGGAAAAGTGAAAAACGAGAAGCGCGAAACGAAAATCGCAAATCACAAGCTCAAAATTTATGCACGTGACGAATTCTGTTGACCCGGCTAAAAGAGTTTGAAACGCACTAAAACGTACCATTAATTGATTAATTATGCAAATTTAAACGTCATCCGCACCGAAACAAACAACACCAAAATGAAACGAAAAGCCCCCAACAAATATATATAGTACTATATATATATGTGAAATTTGCGTTTAAAGCGCAATAGTCATAGTCAAATCATGTTTGGTAAAAGTACTTTCTGTCTTAAGTCAATACAATTGCATTTGGTTAAAGGGTTTTTTTTTTATACCTTAACTTTTGAAACTGTCATTTTTTCACAATCGTACATTTTGATGCAAAATTCTTAGTTGACTGTTAAATAGCGCCGATTGAAAACTGACACCTGTCTTGTTTATAGATTATAGGTTTTATACTGTTTTTGAAATGAAAATGTCTTTACAATCAAATCAACTGGCTACTTTCGCAGATATAGAAATTTTTCTCAAGTCCACCTTTTTAAAAATATCGAAAATCTAAGAATCTAAGAAAATGCTGAATTATTGTAAATGCCAAACTAATATCAAAACTGCCTTGGGAACAAAAATCGGATCAGTTTGCACAAAGTTATGGGAGTTTTGGGCGTTTGTGTTTTAGAGGCAATTTTTGGGGGTCCTGCTTCGATGCTTTTGTATATTCACTACAAACAGAACAAAAGAATAAATAATATGATATAAGAGTAGCAGAAACTAAAATCATATATAATTTTAAATAAAAGTTACAATTTAAGAAATAATATATTCTGATTTATTCACAAAATTGTTCAAATATATATATTTTTTGGCGTTTTTAGAAAGTTCTATCGAAAATATTGCAATTCCTGTAATTCATATTTATGTAGAGAACAATATTAATAATATCATATGATATCAATTTTTACAGATGAAAGTGCTGCAGTTAGCAGAGTGAAAATTGTCTGAAGGTTCGAAAAGAGTATAAAATCTTCGGTACGCCGAAGATAATCCTTTCCCACTTGTTTTTACTTAAATAACTCTAAATATATACATATATATATATATATATGTGTAAGGTATGTTTTCGCATATGAAAAGTAGAGTATGAAAGCTTTACAAATTGCCAAACTCAATTTTAGTTCCCCATTTACATGATAAGTAAATCTGATAATTAAATGTTGCAAATCGAAAGAATTCTGAACCTTATAAGCCACATGCAGATAAATCCAACACAATCTTACATATCTTACTGGTTTTGTTGATATTTGTATTACCAACTATATATGTATATATGTATATATTCGCTTAACATGTATAAACGATTTGACCAAATGCAAACAGCAAGTTTTAATGCAATTGCTAACGACAGCTCACACGTTTAAGTGCTTGAATGCGTGACAAAGGCTTTATGCTCGCTGAAAGGGTATAAAAGCGAGAAAATATAGCAGCAAAGCCGCCAGACAATTAAACATAAACAAACTGCAGCTCACGGGCTCAGTTGCGGCCATATAACAGTTTCAGCACTCATGAACTAACACACACGCACACGCACACACGCACACGCACACACGCACACTAATTAAGTGGCAGCGTTGTCCGTTGTCCACAGCGTCCACCTGTGCGTATACGTAATTAATTCCATTATAATCTCTTACGCATAATAAAACAACAGAGCAAACAACGTAGAGCAGCAAAAACATCAACAATAACTACAAACGGGCTGGCATCCGCAGACATTTCACCTTGTACCAGGCTTCACTGTCGGGGTACAGGCAAACTGCTACGAAAATCCCCAAACGAGGCGACTGCAATTAATTGACACTGAATTAATTTTCATTGAATTAAATTGTATGTATCTGCACATGCTGATATTATATGTGTGTACATAATTTGCTTGTGGCGCTATTCTAAAAATATGCGAAATATAAAGATCGCTTGCCCCCTGGCTGCCCCTAATGTAGTAAATATTTTGGTTGTTTGGCTTTTTGCGCGATTTTTATGAGCTTCTGTGCATTTTGTTTATAAACAAACGTCAACGAAAAACCAATTGATGTACATCAACAGCAAACGATGGCTAAGTAATAATAACAATGCCAGCACCAATAATAATAACAACAACAACAACAACATTTATATACAGCAAGAAAAATGCCAGAAAATTAGCTATATAAATAAAAACTTCGGGTGTACATTAAAGCAAATTGACTGTGAAACACTCTGTTCCCAATCAATATCGGCCACAGATTATGCTTATATATAAATATATTTATATAAATCTGTATGGGATTATACAGATCAAGAGCCATTTTTATGAAATTTTCAACAAAGTTTAACAGCATGTTCGAATATTCATAAAATTCGCTGAATATATCTACAAAATTATCGATCATCAAAATCGTAGAAAATTATAAACACAAAAGCTTTTCATAAACAGTAATTAGTTTTTAAGTTAAGGCAAATTAGTAACATCTGTTCTGGAGTGTATTTCTAGATGCATATTAAAAGATACACAGTGCTGGCCATATACCTATCGATACTTTTCATTAAGACTTGAAGTAACTTTATTTTAGACACATGATAATCATGCTTCAAATGGTAAGCGATAAAAACTAAAAAAAAAACTAGATAGCCCCAAAATAAGTTCGTTAACTTTCTTAGTTATGAATTAGGTAGCACATAATTTCTGGCATATACTTGAAAGTAAATATCGTAGATTTCTGAAGCACTCTCTAATTATGTGACCACCACTGTACATTTGCATAAATGCATGCGAGTACTGAAATAATGTGATGCTGTTAATACCTTATCATCAAGTCGATAAATAACAATTTTAAGCTGTTTTCTTAAATACATTGTTTGGGAATCTGCCAAATGTGCATTGGACTGCAAGCTTTACCAGGCGCTAACTGCTTCCAAAACATTTAACAGCTAGTTAAATTGCATTCTGCAGTTTTTGTTTTAAATAGGCGCACAGATTTGTGTATAAAATTGCGTATTTCGAATTTTGTTATTTACCTTACAGATGTGCATTATATGTACTTAATTCTTTAGATTCTTAAACATGTAGTTACATTTTTAAGACATTTGTTTTAATGGATGACTTAGGATGACAACAAAATTGAACTGTCTGTCTGGATGTATGCAAACTAGTCCCTCAGTTTTTGAGCTATCACGATGAAACTTTGCACATGGTTTTAGTATTCAAAGGGACAGCATATTGGTCAGAATCGGTCCGATCGGATCACAATAGCTTATAGTTACAATATAACTGGAAGTGGGTTTGAGGCCATATTTTAAAGCGATCGCCTTCAATTTCTTTGAACATTGATTATCCTTGTTGCTTAAAATTTCGATTGAGTCATAAGTAGCGAATATATGCTTCATAAGCTATTTTAAAAGAGGATTTAAGAAAGGAGATGCTAAGGACTATTAAGCATATGCATAAGCGGAAAATGTAAGCTAGTGAAATCTGATCAATGATTCGAATATAGTCATTTCGGAACAATCATTTAAGATAATTCTTTCCCATTTTTTATTTTTGTGGAGTCTTTTCAATTTGAAAGAAATTTTTTTCTGTTGACAACTGGAATTGCCTTTTAAACTCTTGTTTTCAAACTAATTGGAATGATATTATGATAAAGACAGACTAGAAGTTATGTGTATATATATTTAGCTCCACATGTGGGGAGTATTGGAGGTCATATAAGTATTATGTGTGCTTAGAGCTTAAATTGAAATGCAGTTATGTACTTAGCATTGTACTACTTAATGAAAGTCTGTACTTGCATCTGCTGGTGGCATATTAGTTGAAAGCTGGGCGACAGTGTTGCCACTGTTTTGAACATGGGTGGCAACAATGTTGCTGCTTCTTTGTGCTTGGCGCGATATGAGAATAAGAATGAGCATCCTGCGCTGGCATGGAACATGTGCAACAATGTTTTTATTTGCTAGTGCTTATTTTTAGTTACTTTTTTTCTCAAATTGTGTTTGCTTCTTTTTCTGTTCGCTTAAAAAGGTTCGTGTATTGCCTGCACCGTCGTCTGGCGTTGAAATAACTTTCTAAGTAAACGCAACGCGGTGTTGGCAGGAGGAGAGAGGACAACCCTAACACACACACATACACACGCATACACACACACACACATATACGTATAGTTTTGCTGTCTGCGCATTTTCGTGACGCTTTTTGCGATGGCACTTGGAGTTTTCCTTGTATCGTTTTCATTTTATAGCTGCGCAGATTAGAGTTGCGAAATTGTTAAATTTTCATTCTTTTGTTTTATTTTGGTTCTTTTTTTTTGTGTTATTTGCGTTTTGCTTTTAATTTGTTTTTACTGCTGCTGCTTCGACTTCTTTGTCCAATTTGCGTCCACATTTTGCATTCTTTTGCCTTGTTCTCTAAGTACTTTCCATTCCTCTTTCGCAGACAGCTAATTGGCAACTGCTTTAAATAAAGATTAATATTCGGTTGGTTAACACGATCATTGCAACATTAATACAGACGAGCAATTAACTAACCAATGCCTTTTAAAACCAACAGCTACTCAGTTTTATGCAATTTCATTTCGAAAGCGTTTCGTTTGAAGCGCTCGCAGAAATTAGTATTTAGGAAATAGTAATAAAAATGTACTGGTAAAATAATAACATCATTGCTTGTTATTTGGAGTGCATACTTAATTTCTTTAGCTTTGGTAAATAACTTCGGAAAAAACCATTCGATGAAGTGTAATCAAATCGATCTGATTTCACACTTAAACAAAATGTCAACAAATAAATACCAAACAATATATGTGAGGCCCTACTTTTCTATTATCTTTGTTCCACTTACAAAAATATAAGAAGATTGGATTAGCTTTTGATACTTAGTATTAACACTTTAGAAATAACAACAACAAATGCACAACAAAACAATTTATTTGTTTCTGAAAAGTTTGCCGATATGTTTTATAAGATTAAGCCGCATTCATATTGTAAAATATTCAAGCAATTAATTTCAATTGCCAGCTATTTTTCGGCCTATATATATTTATATACCATATTATTTTAGAATAAAGAAATTAGTCAAAGCTTATTCGTTTTGTGGTGCAATAATATGCATAAAGCCATTTTGTTTCTACTATGTGTATTATATTAAAATCTAACATTAATATACAATTAGTTGAGAACTCAACTTATGCAATATATACTAAAACGAAGGCTCAAAAATGGAATTTTACACTGAATACTTATTTATTCATTGAGAAAATAATTAAAACAAGTGCGGAAGTTTTATACACTTTTCGAATCTATGGATAGATTTCACTAGCTTGCATTTGTTTTCTATACTGGAGGTAACTTTTGTGGATTTTCGACACTTCATTCTATGCACACTTCAGCACTAAATGAATAAATTATAGTCTTCGTCAATAGTATAATAACAGCAATTTGTCTTCAAAAGGGATTTCTGGTACCCTAGAAATGCTCTATGAAAACTTTAAACTGTTTAACCTCTGAAAAAACTGTACAGATTTTGAAGTTCCAGGCCAATTTATTCTTGGTTTACCCTCTTTTATTCTACATTTAAGTTCTTATCAATATTCAATTTTTTTGTACTTTTTGGAAGAAAAATTTCGGAAAAAATAGAAATATGAAATTTTATTTTGAATCGATTGTGGGTGTCATAATTAGTATACAAAACAATTCGGGGGTTGTTCATTTGTGAGTCTAAAATCATAGCAAAAATAACCACAAATTTCGCTTGTGAAGTTATTTTTGGTACCCTAGCAGTGCTCTTTGAAAAGTTGAAACTCACATAACTTTGCCAAAACTCAACTGATCTTTGAACTCGAGACCAATTTGTTCATGGCTTTCCTCTTAATTTATTATATTTAACTACGCATATCTTCGCTATTTATGACTCAATCATTTTGCAATCTTTAACATTGATGAGGCTTAAGGATGTTTAAGTGTACAAGGAAATCGAAGGCGACAGCTTTGAAAACATGGGGTATATGGCCAAAACCGACTTTCAGCTGTATGGCAGCTAGATAAAGTGGTCCGATCTGGCCGTTTCCGATCAATGTGCTGTCCCCTTGAATTATAAGTCTATGTGCAAAGTTAAATCGCGATAGTTCAAAAACTGAGGAACTAGTTTCATACATACGGACAGACAGACAGACAGACGAACGAATATGGGCAGATCAATTTATTTTGTCATTCTAAGCATAGTGGAGGTAACTTTTAGGGGTGTTCGCCGCTTTCTTCGATGCAATACACACTTCAGCGCATAGTAAATATAGAGTATTTTCATCGGAATGAGTATAAGTATCGGGTAGTGCATATGAAATGGAAGAATAGTCCACAAAGACGTATGCAACATCAATTTTGAATGTAATTCTAATTGATTAGCAAACAGTGCTCGATGGTGCAAAGCACACAAAGTCTGGCGACATCGCATGACAAATTCCATGCAGCTCCAAGGTGCACCACAAGGAGCTGGTGCATGTGTGGCATGCAACCGAGAATGTTGACAGCAGGCGGCATTTTACATGCGACAAATCCTAAACGTTGTCGTCGCCGGCGGCAGATCGCTGCAAATTATGCGATGCGCTTGCAATTTGCCGCTTGCTGTGTCACGTGTTAATATTTCACATGCACGCACACACGCACACACACGGCGTTGTTGGCGTTATAAAATTTAATTAATGCGCAGGTGATGCAGCAGGAGCAGCATCAGCATCAGCAGCAGCATCAGCATCAAGCGGCAACAGGCAGCCGACTGGTTTAAGCCGGGACGCAGTTGGCCCTTTGGGCATTGGCTGCTTATTGCATCAGCCGGCTGGATTCGCGGTTGCTCCTGTTGGCGCTGTTGCCCGTAAAGTGCTTTGTTAATTAGCCAACTGGCGATGCTGCCTTGCAGCAATAATTTGCGCCCGCAAGTATGCAACACATTTGGTGCCAACCAGTTGGCGCTGCCAAGGGACCCCCAGCAGGCGTGTGCTAGTCTGCGTGTGTGTGTGCGTGTGTGTGTGTGTGTGCTGCATTGTGTTTCGCACACTATTTGTCAATGTCAGGACAGAACACAAACACACACAAAAAACACACACACACACACACACACACACACACATACACAAGCGCAGTCAACAACTACTTTGGTGTGGTCGCAGCTGCGTCGCGTTTCGCTAAATGTTAATGCAGGCAGTGACCCAGAGAGTGGGATCATCATCAGTAGCAGCAGCAGCAGCAGTCCATATACCCTGTACTGGGCAACAGTTTGCACAACGTGTTAATCAAAAGCAACGCTTAAAGTGCCGCTCATTTGGTTTTGCATAAGGGCAAATGGGTTGCCTTCGCCAGCCATCAATGATGCATCAATCAGCGCCAGAACAACAAATGCCACCCAGACACAATAGCCCAGCGGCACAATTGCCCAACTGGCCATGATTAGCCAGTATGGGCCAAACTAAACATTAGCCTTTGCATCAGCTGAAAGCTCAAATGGCTGCCAATCATTTTGGCCAATGGAATCAAAGAGTTGCGGCACTGAGCAACTGCTGTACAGTTTGTAAATATACCTGTATTTGGCATAGGAAGAGATTGCGATTTGAGTCCTTTACTATTTCGCATCATTTTGGGTATTGTAACTTAACATGAACCTTTAGATCTGATAAAATAACTAAATAAGATCAATATAAATTTATTATTTTTTGAAACATGCTTTCAACTATTATTTGATAAAAGTTTGGCCAAGAGATACAAAGCATTGGTAACATAGTTATTGCGATTGGAATCCTTTACTCAAGTTTGACTTAATGGGTTACTACATTTAGTTGAAATTCGCAATATTAACTAAAGATAGTATTGTAACTAAACATAATCGTTTAAGTCTAGTAAAATATCTCAAGCATCGAAAAAATAAGATCAAGATCAATTTAATATTTTTATTTTCCAAAATTGAAAATAATTATTGTTTTTCATATTTGATGTAAAAGTCAGCATTAATAATGAATATAAATATTCATTTATAAAAAAAAACAAAAATAATTTAAAAATTATAGCAATAAATCAATCAGTGATTTTTTTTTTATCTAAATCGTGAAATTATAAATCCAACTATTATGTGTTTAATATTTTTCAAAATATATTTTATTAAAGAAATATTAAAATTACTTTTAAGATTGCTTATGGGATTTTACAATAGTACCATTGGTTTTTAAATTGAAAAAGCAAAATTAAATATAATTTTATCATTTTTATAATGAAAATATAATATATAAGTAAATAACTTTTTCAAAATCCAAAATTTCATAATTCAGAACATAAAAAAAGGATTAGAACTTAAATATTTCACAACTGACACTGTCTCTGGTATTTAATATCTTATTGACGTGATTTGCTCTGTGTTTTGTGCTTAAGAAAGCATTCCAGTGATTACTCTGTCAATTTATTGAACTAATCTGAAGTGCAACTCATTTATGCAACTGGGAGAGCAGTATTGGGTACCGTAGATATGTGTCAACTTTATATGCTGCTGATGAGCTGAAGCTTAAGGTTTTTCATTTGTCATTTGATAAGCTTTGGAAGCTAGTTTCAACTTTAAGAGCACATGTATTTAGTGCGAACTTTTCTGACTCGGCCAGATAAATCTCGAGAGCGGTATTCGCTTGCATGATTTTCAGTTAGTCGACATTAATGGGAGTATTTTTTTCAGCTTTTTTTTTTTTTCTACTTTTATAGCTATTAAATTTTTTACTAGCCAATAAAAAATGAGCTTCAACCGCTGGTCACACTGAAATCAGTCCGTAATTTAACGACACTTAAAGTCCGGCCGTAAAAAAATCTATGCGTGCTGTTTTTGGCCCGAAAATAACTTCAAATGCATTTCAAAGCTCAAGCTGAGAATAAAAAATCTGTCGTAAGCATTTTTTAATATATATTTGCTTGCTAAGTACTTATATATCAAGTTAATATGCTGCACACCCAAACAGGCACATACACACACAAATGCACACACACACACACACACCCACATGCACACGCAGACGTGCAAAGCAAAATGTATTTGGGCTGGGTGCTCTGCGAGCGCCCTAAAGTATGCAACACATTTCGTTTGCATGTTTGTGCGACGCGTTTTTTCTGCTCTGCTTTCTAAGCGATAAAGGGCATATAGTTCTGGTGCTGGCAGTGAAAAGCAATTGAAGATATTCAACATGGCTACAATTGTGATCAAGCATATACTTTTCAGAGTAATTAAAACCTTAATTTGATTAAATTCATTGGATATTTAACGTAGTTGACAAAAGCTGGAAATGTTAAACATTGATAAGCTTTACATTACAACCTTAAAATCATCAAATTTGATATATGTACTATATACTACCTTCTTGGAAAATTATACCAGAAAGATTTCTGACCCGGTGAAAAAATGATCTAAAATGTAGGTTTGTTTATTTATTTATTATATGTTAACTACAATTTACGATGCAGTATATTAAAATACTGTAACGGATAATTAAAAAAAAGGTTACCAATATTGCCAGCAGATTTGAGCTGTTCTTACGCCGGGAGCAGAGTATCGCCGAGTCGAGAACTTTCGCTCAGCCGTTTGATGCGGCGTCTGTCGGCACCTTAGCGAGCGGAAAGGGGCAGGTTCTGGGTGCCTACAGAGCCGAGTCGAGCAGAGTAGCAGCCGCCGAGCAAAGCGTAAAGCAGCGCCCTGAAATGTATGCGAATTTGCATAGAAAATAGACAGTTTGGAAAATTGCATTCCATGTTGATAACTTAAGGGCAAAGCAGGCGTTGTCGACGACTCGGCAAGTTCGTTTGCCTGGCTGGTGGAGTGGAGTGCAGTGGTGTGGAGTGGAGTGCAGTGGTGTGGAGTGGAGTGGTGCATGTCCTGTGATTGTCCTGATTCTCGTCGTCGGTCGCCAGCTGCAACTGAAGCGGCTTCAAGCACGCAACGCATGTGCATAAATAACTTGTTTAAGTTTTATGGCAACGGTCTATGGACAGGGTCCAACCAACAGCCGACTTCTGCCACTCCAGCCACTCCTGCAACTCCTGCACTTGTCACCCAATTTATAAAGGACATTCCGCACAACTCGCACTTATAAACGCCGCCTGGCCACACCTTGAGCGAAATGCAATTTAGCACATGGCCAAAGAACCTTCAAGTTGAAGTTGAAGTTGAAGTTGAAGTTTGCCGTTGATATGCTGTCGGAGACGCTGTCCTTGGAGACATTTTCCAGTTACCTCGCTCTTCTCTCCTTTGTCAGGCTGCATTCTGAAATCAAATTCACAAATATCTAACTGAATATCCCATCTACATTTTCTTTGTAAGCATAACCTACTTACTTATGTGTTGGGCATGCTGAGTGAGTAAATGTTTTTTATTTTTATTTGATGGCAAATCGTTTTTTTATTTTTGTGAATTTCTTTTAAATATTTGAAGTATATATTAAAGCATTTTGGGTTTTCATTGCATAGTTTTCCTATTTTCGAGAATATGTTAAAGTAATTGAAGAATATGTTCGGAGTTTATTTGTATAGTTTTTGCAGTTTCAAACTCGTAATTTAATTACCGAGAATATTTTGAATTGAAGAAATATTTAAAAAAAATTATGAAATTAATTTTCAAATAGTTTTGAAGTTTCTGAGACTTAAGTTAGAGATGCGATTTGCAGTAGCAAGCGAGTTTTAATTTATTTGTTTTTAATTTAAATGTCATCAAGCTTATCTAACAAAGTTGAATGATTTCCATGCCCATATTGCTTTTGTCCCAATTCAAAAATAAGATTGTTGCTTATAGCATATTCCATATTCGAATTCTGCATGACAACTTGAGAGATGCCCCGCCTAGCGTTCTCAAAGTCACAAAGCGCAGCGTCTGTGGCTTAAAATGCAAGTGGAACGAGGCACAAGTCTGGTTGTTTGTTTGAGAAAGGAAGGCTGTCTGAATGCAATGGATGCCCTGGTTGCTTGGCTGGTTAGATGGCTGGCTGGAGAGCTAGTCAGGTTTCTCGACATGATACGCCTGTAACTATTTGACTTTATCTGGTTGCTGCTGCTGCTGCTGCTGCTGGCCGTGTAAACACGGAGACAGTCAAAAGCGGGAAAAGGGCGAATCAACTGCAAACGATAAACAAAACTCCACACACACACAAAAAAAGAAAGGAAGAACAAATAAAAGGAAACTGAAGACAAGTAGAAATGCTCGTGTCGTTTGGTTTGCTGATGAGATACCCTTTATTCTTATTATTTTTACTCAAGCGTAAATCAAGCCATATGAGTTTTACTACTTGAGTTTCTGCTAAAGAGAACTAATTCAGTTTATTTTTTCTGATAAATGACACAGATTATATCAGTTAACGTACTATCAACGTGTTGTAATTTAATAGTTATCTCACATTTTTGCTCAATTTCAGCAGAACTCAATGCATAGGCTCGTAGGCTTACATATGTATATCATACAATAGTCGGCATATATTTATTTTGGTAAGTGGTCTTTTTTTTTAATAATAAACAACACATTATTATCTGAAATTGTTTTTAAGCTTTTGTATAGCAAAAAATAAAAATAAATAAGTTAAAGCAAATAAAACAAGTGGGGGAGGATTATCTTCGGCGTGCCGAAGATTTTATACTCTTTTCGAACGTTTATTTAATGACGTATATCTTTGCTAGTTAGAACTGAATCTATTTGAAATTTTAAACATTGATGAGTTATAAGGATGTTCAAGTGTACAAAGAAATTTAAGGCGATAGCTCTGGAAACATGGGATTTATGGCCAAAACCGACTTCGAGTTGTATGACAGCTATAAGATATAGTTGTCCGATCCGGCCGGCTCCGACCAATGTGCTGTTCCGATGAATAATAAGCCTCTGTGCAAAGTTGCATCGCGATAGCTCAAAAACTGAGGGACTAGTTTGCATACATACAGACAGACAGACAGACAGACAGACAGACGGACATGGCTACATCAATTTGTTTTGTCATTCGAAGCATACGGGCAGTATCTTTTGGGGGTCTCCGACGCTTCCTTCTATGCATTACAAACTTCAGCACAAACTTAATATACTATTTTCTTCGAAAAGAGTATAAATATTTAGCTTGTCAAAATTTATATACCGACCACTGTATATATATTTCAATTTTATATATATATTATTTAATTTTCCGAAATTTCATCCTTTAAATTAAGATTGAAATTCTATAAATGAATCAATGGGGAAAAAAACGACTCTCAGGTGTTTTAGTTTTTTTTTTTCAATTTTAAATTAGGGGCTGATTAACTTTCAGGACTAGTACCTATGAAATTGTTAAAACTAAAGCTTATAATACTTTTATATGGATTTGCTTACAATGTACAAGACATACGATACCTTATGTATAATGAAATATAATACTTACTCAGTTTTTAATTATATTTCTTTTGGTCAATGATAAGTTTACAGCACTTTTTAAAATGAAATAAGCGCCGCATGTAAACGGTTACATACATTAGCTCCAGTTACGCATACCCAGCCAAACTATCTGGCTTGGGTATAAAAAATGTGAACTTAAGCAGGCCGCTACGTGGATTGCAGCAAACAACTTGATGTCAACTCGACTGGGCTGATTTTTATTTTTAATTTAAATTTGCCCCTAAACGATGCTTAATGTTAAATGTTGGCTTATCAGGCAAACGAAGGCCACGCTTTAAGCAATTTTCCACTGCAAAATTTAAAGCACTCGAGCTGCCAGCCAATTAGACAGGAGAGCAGCGACGTGCGTTGGTTTTAGCTTGAGAAAATGGCACAGCCACTTGACTTGTTGTTGCTGTTGTTGATGTTTTTGTTGCTGTTGCTGTTGCTGTTGCTGTAACCACTGAGCCACTCACTAATTATGCAAAAATTAGTTGCATCTCGAGCTGGCAAAAAAGAACGCAGAAGAAAAGTAAACTGGAACGCGGCCTGGCAGCGACGACACATAAAAAAAGCTAAAGCTGACAATTCAGCTCCATCCTCCAGCTGGTTGTTGCTTCTATTTATTTTTTTTTCACACGTACCTGCGCCAGTGTGTGTGCGCGCGTGTGTGTTGTATGTGTGTGTGTGTGTGTGTGCTAATTTAGGCGTCTTTTGTTGTCTCCCGCCAGAATGACACACACAGAGTTTGGAACAGAGCGTGGGAGCGCACAAAAAATGGCCGCCTGTCGTTTTGTTGTTGCTGTCGTGCAATGGCAGCTCTCGAAAACACACAAAACAACAACAACGCGC
This sequence comes from Drosophila flavopinicola, assembly GCA_035042425.1. NCBI lineage: Eukaryota > Metazoa > Arthropoda > Insecta > Diptera > Drosophilidae > Drosophila > Drosophila flavopinicola. The sequence goes on from JAWNLL010000528.1 coordinate 26,325, forward strand.
AGAAGAAACAAATCCAAAAAAATAATAAACAACAATGCGACTTTGTCTGCGAGTGGGCCATGCGGTTGCAGCAGCAGCAGCAGCAGCTGCAGCAGTTACACCAGCAGAATAGTAAATAGCGCTGCGGCTGCTTGCGACCCCCTCTCCAGACACGCCCCTACCCCGCTCCCCGCCCCCCACTCCCCGCCCCGCTCGCACACAGCTGCATTGCCCAGTGCCCCAAGGTATTCGCGGTGCCGCTCATGCATTCATTCATATTCATTCAGTCGCTCATTCAGTGATAGCCAAGTTGTTGCCTGCTAAAGCTCTGGCTTACAGCAGATCAGACAAGAGCCCAAAGACAAAGCCATTGCATTATTTGGCTAAAGACCTGACGCGGCGTATACGCAATTTTTTTCGATCAACTGCAATTTCTATTGAAAAAATATCAAAAATGTGCGTTGATAATATGAAATTTGTGGAAATTAGTCAAATTTAGATGTAAATTAAATTTAGAGGACAAACAATAGTAATAAACTATATTGCATTATTAATTAATTCATATTTTAAATATGGACATAGAAATTTAATTAAAAAAGTTGGTATACTATATCAATATATATATCAATAAAGTCAAAGTTAGAAGGGGTATTTAAAATGTGAATTGATTGAAAGATTTGGAGAATGGAAAGCAAAAACCCATCAAAGCCAACGTATTAATATTAAAGGATATACAATTTGTATTAATTAAAAGAAAGTAACATAAGATGAAAAAGTAAGGTAGAACATAGAGTAAAGAAACAAAAGAGTAGGTAGCAAAGCAGCTAAAATAAGACTGAGCTAAAAACGAAATGCAAAACGAAGAAAAACAGATATTGATTTAAAAAAATGTACAAAAAAAAAGTGGTTATTGTTATGACATTTTAAATTGGATAAAATTTATGCAGCCAATGAATATAATATATAAACATACGTGTGTCAGTCAATAAACGAAAAAAAGCGTATACTATTTGCATCAAGAGGAAAAAAGACCATGTTGCAATTCACATTAATGCTGATGTCTGCGATGGATTACAAATGAGATTCGACAATAAACATTTGCATGCCATTTATCAGGAGCTTTTTATGTGTGCCGCACTTAAAATCCTTTTCAAGTCGTTGTTCTAAATGCGTTTTGATATCATTAACGTCATTTGAAATTCATTTTTTCGTCATTTATCTGGAACGACCATTAAGTTGCATAATCGCTGGCTGCTTTGCTTCCTAGTTGTTGTTGTTTTCTTCTTTTCTTTTTAAGAATTTCACTGGAGCCATATCGGTTTACAGTTTGGCTAAGGCAAAAACAATGGCGTCGCTTTATTGCTCGCTAATCATCGGGTATATCGAAAGCTTCCATCTTGGCTCCAAATGATTTATGGGCCCCGCATGGATTGGCATTGATACAATGCAGGCGGAGTCGCCGAGCAAACAACAGCAACAGCAGCTGCGAAGGGGTGTGTGTGTGTGTGTGTGTGTGTGTGTGTGTGTGTGCGGCATGGGTGGTATAAGGCTATGTGTCTTGGATTGGGATTCTTGCCTTGAAAATTGTTGCAGATTTCGCAACTGCCACTCGGCTATTTGTCTTGAATTACTTTTCGACTTGCATTTTGCACTTCACATAAGCACACACACACACACACACACACACACACAGAGAGAGAGAGAGAGAGAGAGAGAGAGAGAGAGAGAGAGAGAGAGAGAGAGAGAGAAATGCACTTATTTATTTGGTTTTCAATTTCGGTTTTCGGCTTTTGCTTTTGTGTATTGCAGGCAAAATGTTATTGGACACGCTGCCCCCAACAGGCCCCGCAGCAGACAAATTGCGCGTAAAATAAAACTTCAATTGCAGCAATAACAACAACAACAACAACAGCAGCTCGGGGTGGCAGCCAAGCAAAAAGAAGATGAAATTGAAAAGCGTTTTAAAAACAATAAAAGTGGCGAATTCACAGCCAAACCAACGCGATCCCAAAAAGTAGCCCCCACCACTCCCAAATGCACACCCACTCACAAACATTGCGTATACGTGAGTGTGTGTGTGTGTGTGTGTGTGTGTTGGTAGTGCATTCGAACAGTAACAACAACAACAACATTTACAACAACTATGCGTGTTAATGTCGTACGTGTGGCAAACGCAACAAGAAAAAAAACGTGTTTTTCGTTGCATTAAGCAACGCGCTACAATAGAAAAGTCAAATTTCGACCACTTTAAGGGTCAATCGCACCCACAAGACTCGCAACGTGTTAGAATGTAATTCAGGTGTCGTATGAGCCACTAAGCGTTGCGATTGCATTTGTGGAGCAATCATACAGCAATGCCACAGTGAACGTCCAAATTATAGTAGTTTAGATGTTAACATATTGATGGCTTTTGCTGCTCTGACAGTATAGAATAACAATATATAATAATACTGACAATATACAGAATTATCAGCTCAAAAATTGCTGAGGATAGATAGACATGTACTATATGCAAGGGATCAAGGTGGGTTCTTAGCTGTTTATACTCTTTTCGAAGAAAATAATATATTAAGTTTATGCTGAAGTTTGTAACGCATAGAAGGAAGCGTCGGAGACCCCCAAAAGTTACTGCCAGTATGCTTAGAATGACAAAACAAATCGATCCAGCCATGTGCGTCTGTCTGTCTGTCTGTCTGTCTGTCTGTCTGTCTGTCTGTCTGTCTGTCTGTATGTATGCAAACTAGTCCCTCAGTTTTTGAGCTATCGTGATCAAAGTTTGCACAGAGACTTATTATTCAAGGGGACAGCACATTGGTCGGAACCGGCCGGATCGGACCACTATATCTTATAGCTGCCATACAACTGGAAGTGTTGACCATAGATCCCTTGTTTTCAAAGCTATCGCGATGAAACTTCGCACAGATACATATTATTCAAACATACATCACATTAATCGGAGCCGGCCGGATCGGACCACTATATCTTATAGCTGCCTTACAACTGGAAATAAATTTAATATTTGAATAGAAAATTTTACAGTTTTTACAGCTAAGGAAAGTGCTGCAGTTGGCAGAGTAAAAATTGTCTAAAGGTTCGAAAAGAGTATTAAATCTTCCCACTTGTTTTGTTTTGTAACTCGTAAAATTTATTTTATATTTTATTTTAGTTTGCTTTTAATCTTAAGTCTTAAACCATTAATAATAAGCGGCTTAACATATATTGTTTCTATTTGTTCACAAACCTAAACAAAGCTTCAGTCGAAATTAAGTTATCATTGAATATTCAACTTTTTCATTTTTAAAAATATAAATTTTGTATAGAAATGTTGAAAGATAAAGTCTATAGTTGAAATATTACCAATTGTCCTATTTATGCCTCTGTAGTTAAACTACGTCTCTTTGGTTTTAATACTCGACTGCAGAACTTAGGAGAGCAATGGGATTAAAGCAATGTCCAACTGCTATATTGAAGTTGGAAGCTATATCTCTGATATATATTGTGTAAGGAAGCTTTTGTTTGGGCCTCCCAGCTGAACATGGATTGCTTGGTACAATATCAAAAACAGGTGCCGACACTCACACATAAAATATGCCTTAAAATGTAAGAAAATTCCAGAAAAAATAGATGTTTTTATGATAAAAAAAAAGAATCGGATTTATTTATACCTTTCAAAAATAGTTTTTATTTTCAAAAATTAGTTTTAAAATCTGCTGATATTCTTAACTAGTTTTGGGAATGCAATGCTTTGTTTGTATGATGGACAGTATCGCTGTACATTTAGCACTTTAAGTGGACATATCATTAGATTTTGAATGCATTACCCTAAAATGAAATAAAATCTAAATTTCTGTTGACCACTTTACGTATACTTAATGCAATATCCTTTACAACTGCAATCATTTTGTTTTGTGAGTGTATTTGGGTATGTTAAAGCTTGCAAATGAATTAACTCGAATTTGGCTTTTAATTATCAGTTTCTTTAGCTGTTTGTGTTTGTGTTTGTGTATCTGTATCTGTATGCTGTATTTTTGTTTTCGACTCTTTGCAGTTTGTGTGGATGTGGCCGCTTGCTTTGCAGCTGCTAACCAAAGTGCAATAGGAATCGGCATTGAAAGCGGAATTGCAAACGGTATCGGCATCAAGAAGCTCAAGTGCCCAACCCAAGCCCAAAACCAACGCAGCCCCAATCCAGTCCCTCCCCACATCTCTGGCAGGATGGCGACGCTAGCGGCGACGTCGACGTCGACGTCGACAGCGCTGCCAGTGGATGGCATTGGCGCTGCGAAAATGTTTTCGGATGCGGATGTGGCGGAAGTGCGGCACGTTGTGCAACGCATTTTGGTGCCGTGCGTTTTTGTTATTGGACTATTGGGAAATTCAGTGAGCATTTATGTTTTGACGCGGTAAGTGCACTTGTATGCGATGCTGCCACAGTCGCCAGTTGCTGTTGCTGTTGCTGCCACAGTTGTTGCTGCTGTTGTTGTTGCTGTTGTTGCATGGATTACGGCCGAGCGGCCAACTTGATTCAAATGCAGCTGTGCGTGTGTGCGTGTGTGCCTGTGTGCCTGTGTGTGTGTATTTTATGCATTTTATGTTTATGCTGCGTGCTGCAGAGCCAAAAACTGAAAACAGGTACGCAGCACATTACACAAGGCATTTAATTGTTGCCATCTAGCTGGCACTCTAAAATCATTTCATTGCCCCCAAAATGTCAGCAGCAGCAACAGCAACGACAACAACAACAAAAACAGCAGTAGCTAACAACTCTAATAACAATAACAGCAACAATTTCACGTACCAAATGCTAAGGGCCAGCAGATAAGAGTCAACTGGTAGTGGGAGCTGAAATGCAATTGGGGCTTGACTTCAAAAATATTGGACATAGGCGACAGCAGAAGGCGCTACATAAGCCTTGCAAAAGCTGCTTGCTATGTGCATTCAGTATTTATTACTTTAAGATTGAAGCATAGCTTTGCTGATTATTTTCGATTTAGTTTTCTTTTTGATTGATTTTTTATTTGAAATTCACCAGTACAATTAATATTCCAATTTTATTTTAGAAAATGCCTCTGTGTATATAATATATATTTGAATAGGTGTAACCTAATAAAATTTGAAATATCATAAGCATATGTATTTACTATATAGCAAAATAATTAACTGTATTATTATTATTTCGAAGAAAATTGCTATATTTCTCATTGACACAAAAAAATAGTCAAGTTATGGCGTATTGCGAGTTATAACCTTAGTTAGATAAAGCAGGATAGCTCTTCATATTACAAAATTTCCTTACATCAAATGTAGAAGCAAGAAAATATTTATTTGCTCACAAGTCCTTCGGCTGCTGTATAAAAAAAAAAAAATAAAACACTACACCAATAATATTTATGTAGATCCTTTCTACCTTAAGAATCGATATTCTGCATTAGCTTAAAATATTCTTAGACTGGTTCAAAACTATTCTGATGCTAGCAAAAGTTGCTTACAATCATGAAGCATTTAATGCAGTCTTTTAATTAATTTCACAATTCTCATGAATGCGCCAGTGTTGTGCAATTTAGTAAGCTTTTTCAAGCAGCGATGTAGCTCCACTTCGAGGCGCACAAAATCAACAACAACAACACCAGCTAAATATGAACAGTTAGGTTTTATTGTACATTCGTTGGTTTTACGACCCTGCCGACATTTGCGTCCATTTCCACCATTTCCACCGCCCAACTCACCCAACTCACCCCACTCACCCCACTCACTCCACTGACTTGGTATTTTCACTGGGGTCGCTTTTGGACAATTTGGTTATTCAATTATTGTTGCATTTGGTACAGTTAGCAGCACAGCATGCTATTAACGGTTGTTCGCCAGATTTCCATACGCAAACAAACGGTTTGCTTTTATGCTTATTTTTATTTTCATTCCTATGTGCATTTCATATATTTGCTGTATTCGGTTTTGTTTAGGAAGCGCATGAGGTGCACCACAAACATTTACCTATCGGCTCTGGCAATTACGGATATTGTGTACCTGACCTTCGTATTAATTTTATCATTCAAACACTACGAATATATCAAATACCATTGCGAGCTCTATTGGCGACTTTACGGCTTTATGATGTGGCTATGCGATGCATGTGGTAAGTAAAGCTTCAATAATGTTCTGAGCAGCAAACGAACTACGTTGCAATCAAAGAAATTATATAAATAAGTAGTTTATAATAGTATATCACCGAGATAGTTAACTGAAAAGTCTCTGGGATTGCGATAAAGGTTCTGCAAATGTTTTGTTTTTATATACACCCAATTCTCTTTTTACACGATATTTCTTTACACGGGTTTGCTTTAAAACGGTTGAATATACCATTTTTTTATATATTTTTTTTTACATGATTTAAATCTATTGGGCTTAAATTTTTTCGAAATTTTTTCAATGGTTTTTTTACACAGTTTTTTTTACACGGTTTTTCCTGGAACCAATCTACCGCGTAAAAAAAGAATAAGGTGTGCAACAAAACGTTGCTTAATTATTTTAACGAAACAATAAACAGATTTCAAAACACATATTTTTTTTTGTATCTTAAAAGCGTAACTAAGATATTTAGAAATTCATGTTAGCATCCAGCATCCAAGAACCAACGTCTATTTGAAAAGCGAGCGAAAAAGCATTCCTAAATCGAGAACAAGCAACTGGGAGTGAAAATTGAGCTATTGACAGAAAAGAGGGAAAGCGCAACGGAAAAGAAAACCTTACAAGAGAGTACAAAGAGCAGGATGTCAGTGAGCTATGCAGGAGCTCAATGAGCGAAGGAATTTAAAAAGCAAAAGCCAAGAATAGCTCGCATATTTGATCAAGTGAAGTTCTCATTAATTAAACAGTTTTTGTTTGCTGCGTAAATCAACTAAACTAAAAAATCAACACGTAGCAAAAACAAGTAAGAGTGCTCTAGTCGGGAGTGCCCGACTAGGAGATACCCTGAACCCAGTCCTTACAATCATTCATATTAATCTAAACACACACATGCTGCAGTACAAGCAGTACAAGCAGTGCAAGCGGTCTAAGCAGTTAGCTTGCTTTTCGCTGAGCCCCACATAATGGAAAGTTAAATCTTAAATAACTTCTGTGTTTATCGTCCGATCTTATTGAAATTTTTGGGGCAAACAATTGTCAATAATATGTGTGACCAAACCAAATTGCAAGGTCGTACCTTCAAAAATGCGTTTTTTTAACTTTTGGGGTTTGGGGTGGTATCCAAAAAGTGAAAAATTTGTTCATGTGTATGCTATTCGAGATTATACATGTCAAATTAGGGGCCTCTAGCTCTTATAACTTGTAAGTTATATCCAAAAAACGCTGGTCTAAAATCGAAATTTATCGATAACTTTTGAACGGGACGAGCTATCGATAAATTTTAATAAACTTGATCTGTCCCGGGATTAGGAGAACTTATGTTCCAAATATGAAGTCTCTAGCTCTTGTAGTCTCTGATATCTGTGTGTTCATACAGACAGACAGACGGACAGACGGACAGACGGACAGACGGACAGACAGACGGACATGGCCAGATCGACTCGGCTATTGATACTGATCAATAATATATATACTTTATATGGTCGGAGATGCTTCCTTATGCCTGTTACATACATTTGCACAAACCCATAATACCCTTTTTACCCATTTTTAATGGGTTCAGGGTATAAAAAGAAGGAACTTTAAATCAAATAGTGGCATGAAAGTGAGCGAAGCGGTAAAACCATTATGCCAAAAATATATTCTTAAATTCAGACGTTTAATCCATAACAAATTATTAAAATAAATGAACAATACTCGAATTTAAACCGAATTTCCAATCTAAAGATAAAAAACTCTCGAGCGTAAAAGAATCGCAACATTGTTATACTCTGTCATCGAAGGTATTCATAGTTTATTGAGTTTCTGCAATGTTCGTCTGTCTGTCTGTCCGTCTGTCTGTCTGTATGAGCGCAACTCTTTTCGGCGTTTTTAAAGATAAAGACTTGAAACTTGGACAGTAACACTTGTTGTTATCTGCTTTAAATAAATAGTTGAGAGTTTTGTGCCACGCCCACTGGGAGGCGATAAAACGTGAATATTTCCCACAACTTGAAAGCTTGAGTCATTAATTTTGGCAGGTATATTGCTGGTAGCCTGCCCTGGGCTTACCGGCCACGCCCCGTAGAACGCTCACCAGCCCCCGCCCCCGCCCCCGAAAATCGTGAAAATCCTTATGATCTACAGTCTTAGAGATAGAGTCACCACACTTGGAATGTAGTCTGATCAGCCCCAAAATATGGGTGAACATTTCTGGGACCGCAACCTCTCCTCGATTCCACCTGTTTTCAGCAGCTCTTACAATGTTATTAGAGTATTACGCAGTCGGCTACGTCAGACTGCAACATTCCCACTTGTTGTTCGAATGCATTTGTTTTCGCTGTCCTCATCTATTTAGTATATGTATGGTATATGGTTGTTGTCGACCAACTGCGGTAACTTGAGGGCCTCGAACAAACCTGGCTGGACATGAGTTACGCATGGAGTTGAGTTGAGCTGAGTAGTTGGCAACAATGGTTGGCTTAGGCTGGGGCATTAATAATAGCTCGATTCCACGCTCTCATGTTCGACAACCGTATACTGATATCTGCTTGTTCGAACTCCTCCCACACAAACAAACAAACACACACACACACACACACACACACACACACATACAGCATACATCTCAATTTACATAGCCGTGTGCTTCACCATCGAGCGATTTATAGCGATACGCTATCCGCTCAAAAGACAAACATTCTGCACAGAGTCGCTGGCCAAGAAGGTAATAGCAGGTGAGTGGCCATCGATGGATGGGGATGTGTTGCGATGTGGCCCGTTGGTGGCCCAAAGGGGGGCGACAAGCATTGAGCCCGCCTTTGTATTGTTTTGACAGCCGTCGCGCTCTTCTGCCTGCTGACCACGCTCTCGACGGCGTTCGAGCACACATATGACATCAGTTGGAAATTGATTGATGGCGCCTATAGGCCCTGCAATCTGACGCTGGCAAATGTGTCGCCCACACCGGCCCTGCCCCCCACACCGGCGACCGCATGGCATGTTGACGAGCATACGCCCCGTACGCCCCGTACGCCCAACCATCTAGAGCCCTTCGATTTGGGCAGCGGCGCTGGCGCTGGCGAGTCGGGTAAGTGTGGTAATGTCGAGCATCTCAAAGTGCTGCTGCTGGTCTGCCCTTTAAATAATAGCTATTCGCGACTCACTGAATCGCGCTGCTTCCTTTTCGTCTCACATCACATTGAAACTATCTCTCTCTCTCGCTGGCTCTTTTTTGCTGTCGTTCAGACCACATTCCAAGCAGACAGCGCCGCTTACCACCATCCACGGCCGCCTTTGTGGGCGTGACGGCGCCAGTCACTGAGACAGCCGCAGTGGCCACTGCCAGCTGGCTGCAGTTGTCACGTGCCAGACGCAGCGAGGACAACTACAAGGACAGCGATGTCAGCTTTGACAACAATTACAGCAACAACAACAACAACAGCAACAGCAACAACAACAACAACAACAACAATAGCAATAGCGCATTCGCATTTAACGTAACGGAGTACTGTCAAAATGTAAGCAAAACAGCACAAAGTAAGACACGTCACAGTGCTCGCGTCGAGAACGGCCCGACTTTGAGATACCCTAACCTACATGCGTAGTTGTAAACTATGGAAACTGAAACTTTTGCTCTCAAATGTAATGTTGTTTTGCATTTGTAAGTCAATTATGAACTCGTAACTTTTAATTTCATTGGACACTTTCCCCGAATTTGCCAACCGACCACACACTTTTTATACCCTGAACCCATTAAAAATGGGTAAAAAGTGTATTATGGTTTTGTGCAAAAGTATGTAACTGGCATAAGGAAGCATCTCCGACCATATAAAGTATATATATTCTTGATCAGTATCAATAGCCGAGTCGATTTAGCCATGTCCGTCTGTCTGTCTGTCCGTCTGTATGAACACGCGGATATCAGAGACTACAAGAGCTAGAGACTTCATATTTGGAATATAAGTTCTCCTAATCCCGGGACAGATCAAGTTTATTTCATTTGATCAATAACTCGTCGCATTCAAAAGTTATCGATAAATTTACATTTTAGACTAGCGTTATTGGGACATAGCTTCAAAGATATAAGAGCTAGAGACCCCAAATTTGCCATGTATAATCTCGAATAGCATACACATGTAACAAATATTTCACTTTTTGGATACCACCCTCATATTACAGTAAGATCGGACAATAAACACAGACGTTATTTGAGATTTAACTTTCCATTGTATGGGGCTCAGCGAAAAGCAAGCTAACTGCTTAAACCGCATGCACTGCTTGCAGCATGTGTGTGTTTGTATGTATGCACACTATTAGGCAAGTATTAATGGAAGTCAGAACTGGGATCAGGGTATCTCCTAGTCGGGCACTCCCGACTAGAGCACTCTTACTTGTTATACTATATGTTACAGCAGTCTGATCTGGAAAGCTTTAAGATATAGTGACTGTTCGTAGGTGAAATCTCTTAAAATAGTAGACGATTATTGTGTTAGCAAAAAAGCCAATATTATTAGAGCAAATGCTATTCTCGATCAACAAATGTGCATAGTTGCATATGCCTTAATGCCATATTTCGATTTTTAGTAAAGTAACACTTATCATCTTTTCATATTTTATGTCAGGTATTTTTCCAACATTTTTGGAATTTTTCGTTTAAAAATTAAAGCTTTTACCAGTAGATGAAAACAAAAAATGTTTACTATACAATCACAAACTTGAAATACAAAATTATTCTTTACTTTATTGAAAATTATATTCTATTCATACTATATATTGTCGAAAAAGGCATACACTTTTTTTCTAAATGTGAAGATAAGCTTATTTTGTATATTTATTTATATATTTTGAATTACGAGGATTGTAAAATTGTACTTATTTTTTACCACCTACTACTATTAATGATTAACTGATTGTTTTTACTCTTTTAATTATGGCTTTTGATGCACTTTTGAGTTTGGTTTAGTTCGATTTATTTAGTTTGAGTTATTTTCACCACCCAGATGACCGTGTACAGCAATGGACTATCGAGTTTGGGCCGGAATGTGCTATACTTTAACATCTGGAGTGTGTACTCATTGACAGTGTTTGTGCTGCTGCCTCTCTCCGTGCTGGCCACCTTCAACTGTTTCCTCATTCTACTTGTGCACCGCTCCAAGAGCGTTCGGGGCGATCTGACCAATGCCAGCAGCATTAGACGCACCAAGGTAAGTGCTCCAGGACCAAGCTGGCTGAGCTGCACATGCTGCATATTAATGTCATTGGGTTCTATTGCATAGCGCAAGTCCAATTCGGGGCTAACCGGCAGCGTTTCGCAGGAGAATCGGGTGACAATCACACTGATTGCTGTCGTCTTGCTCTTCATCGTCTGCCAGCTGCCGTGGGCAATCCATTTGATATTGCTGCAGTACATGGAAATCGAGATTAATATGCAGATGATTGCCGGCAATGTGTGCAATCTGCTTGTCTCCATCAATGCGGCTGCCAATTTTTTCTTATACTGCGTGCTGTCGGATAAGTATCGGAAAACGGTGCGTGAGCTCATCACCGGCTATCGTTATCGTCATCGGCATGCACGCAACAATATCAGCCTCTACGCGCCCCACACGACGACCACACTCAATGGCGATAGTGCGGGTGGTGCAAGTGCTGGCTACGACAGCTATCGTGGTGCAAGCAGTCGACGTTGCCGCACCACCAAATCGCCAGCCGCAGGACGATTAATTAAGTGAGCTCTGCTCATCGTCATCGTCATCGTCATCGTCTTTTTGTCCTTTTTTTAGATAAGAGATAAGGCTGTGCAAGTCCCATTATACAATTCGAATGCTGTACAATCCTTAACTCTGTGGTAGACTAAGTTGACCAATACACACACACACACACACACACACACACACACTATATATATTAACTGTATACTATATGCTACCATACATTTGTGCCATAATGTGATGATTATAGTTTTTATGATATGTAGTTATCCTATTCGTAATTGTTGTTGTCCTAAGCGTCATAAATGTAGTCTAAATAAATACAATTGAGAGCACTTTCATTGCATTGAATATAAGATTAGCTCAATTGGCTCCAATTTATTTCCAAATATTTCGATTTCTTTCAGCTTTAAGTTAATCGATGACAAAATTGGTCTAAGGCTTCAAAATCGGTTCAGTTTTGGCCAAGCTGTGACAGTTTAAAGTCTTCTAATGGCATCTCTAGGTACCAAAAATATCTTTACAAGCTAGAAAAGTTGAAAAAAAATCTAAACTTGAAAATTGAACAAAACTTAAATGTGAAATAATTTAAGAGGAAAATCCATGAAGAAATTGGCCTGGAAAATCGGTTTAGTTTTGGCCAAGTTATGAGAATTTGAGGTCTTCTATAGCAAAAATCACTTTATAAGCTAAAATTGTTGTTTTGTACGCTTTTCGAAAAAAAATAGTATATGCATCTTGAAGGCGTTTGAATCAGGCATAAACTTAAGATTTAAACGGATTTGAAATATTGGCGCAATAAAAGAATTATATACGATAAGCACAAACGAAATGCTGGAGGAAGTGAAAGTAAATAAAGCTACTTTCATTTATCAAAGCAAGAGCAACAAAATAATAATAAATAAAATATACAAATTTAAAAAAAAAAATGG